>LPNX010011540.1:238857-306190 GCA_001517045.1 Pseudotsuga menziesii | reverse complement strand
ATATTAATCCATCAGGGTCAAAACTGGGGTGTTACATTGGCATATTTATCCCATGTTATAGAAACATAAATTTGATTGAGAGAAAGATACATAAAAGACTTAACTAACAACAATCAAATATCAACAAGTGATATTGAATAAAAACATAAATATCATAAACACTAAAGATGTATGGAGGTTTTCAATATTCAATGATAAGAATGAAAAAGTGTTGGGAATTAGGAAATGAATCCATGGTTAAACTAATCCATGAAACACATAGGTTGATTCCAATTATATTAAATAAATGCACAAATATTCGCCACATGAACTAAGTCAATACCATATATCAATATCTGCATAAAACATGTTCATAATTCTTTGAGAAACTCAAGTAATGTGCGGTCTTATGTCACAAAAATGAAAAGTAATATTGTATAACATAATATTCATATAAATTTTTAAATTTACTACATACCCACCGATAAAAGTAGGTTATTTGTGTTAAATATAGTTCATTTGCAAGACCCATTCTTTGGGAGGATGGTACTGTAGTCAATTAACTAGGGTAGAGTAAGACCCTAGAAGGTATCGTAGGGACCCTAATAGTCTCTTGAGGTTTTTGGTCTGGAACCAAGAAGGTTGATTCCATATCAAAGTCCCTAACACATGGTTAGTGCCCCTATATTCCTTTAGTGTTCTTAGTATGGGACTAGGTATTTTCTTGGTCTGGGACCAAGCAGATCCTACATGTTGAGGAAGAGAAATTCCTGGTATGGGACCAATCAGTTCTTGTAGGTACATTCTAGGTCAGCTAACCAGGTGTATCTTGGTCAAGTTGATGAAGATGGTGATGTGTGATGTCCTCTATCGAATTTGATTATTTCTAGGTTGTTTATGAAGGGATTGCCAAGCCCTTGATGATTCCATGGGAACCTAACCCTTAGGATCAGTAATGATGACCATAGGATCACATAATCCTTTTTGGATGTTATCCCTATACAATAATGATAAAAATGTATGGAACACACATGACGATATAACTTGAGAGAGAAAATTATGAAGTCCTTGGTCTTTCTGGTCCTATAGGTAAAAGGGGTTGTCTCCCCACCCTTATGGTATGCCTTGGTCTTATTTGTATGGGGATTTCCTTGCCACCGTGTTGCAACGCTTAGTTGAATTATGGTCCTTTTGGTCCTATTTCCCTTATTATTTGTGGTACCATGACCCCTTTTCTATGATTACCTAACCTTATTGTTTTTATTTTGTGTGACCATATGACCTTTGACACCCTATACTAAGCACTAGTACAAAATGAGGAATTAGCTACTACGTGACTAAAAATTCTAGTCACCACAGGTTTTTCAAATGATTTACTACTAAAAATGAGCAATTTTGATTGACCCAACTATAAATGACTAAAATTAATGACTAATTTAGTCTCCAGTTAACAAATATGACTAGATAATAAGTGTCAGAGTTAAAAATGACTAACACAAACAACTAATTTAGTCATGACAAAAAAAATGACTAGCTATAAGAATATGAATTAGTCATTTTAATTGCGTCATGGAAAATTGCAAATTTTACAATGAAATGTAAATTTTGTAAATTGTATAACTTTTCTTAGTAATATCGGTGCCATGCACCTCGATCTTCATATATCCAACAAAGCAATTGCATGAATTTTCTCTTGACCATGTTTATCCCTGTTGCACCATTGAAGCAAACCCAATTAAGTGCATGCCAAAGTAAAATTAGGTTCCTATGTCAATTACGAATTAGGTACTAGAACCCGTACCATATCGATACCTAGCTAGAAGCATCATAGCTAGTTGTTGATACTTCAACAATGTAAGAGTCCTTGTAAGTACCATACGTGTAAGATGTTTTTCAACTAACTTCAATATAACTATATCCATGATCTCATGTGACCGTCGAATGTCTAGCTACACCAGTCAATATAGGTTCACTAGGCTAAGTTCCTTTAAATGTCGTAGCAGTTGATCCAATATATAATAATTGAACCAATGGAAGCACCAAGAACAATATTTTAACCAGTAAAAGACTCAATTATAATTAAACTCAGGTGCTAACCCAGAAATAGTCTCATATCCATATGCAATATAAAGGTAGAGGCCTGAACCCATCTCGGAGTTTCAAGTAAATATTTTGATTCCTTGATCTCTTAATACAGGGCTCATGACCTTGCAAAATATGATACATATAATAATGTAGTGATGACCTCTCACTACAACAAAACCCTATGGTTAACGTCTCTTTTTTCTTCCTTTTTTGCATCTAGACCATATTTTAATGTATTTTTCTTCATTTTTTTGGACAAAATGGTGCAATTTCACTGGTTGGTGCTATTTTAGGCATTTTTTTGCATCGTTTTTCTAAATATGGCGTAATTTGCATTGGGTTTTTCACCTTGTTATGCACTAGGTTTTGCACCAGGTTTCACGCCCAGTTTTTCACCTAGTTTGTACATCTACTCTTGGTGTTCCCCATCTTACGTCCATGTTTTCCTCCAATTTTACACCTATCTTTTCATCCACTTTTGCATCATTTTTTACATCCTCTTTTGCATCCACTTCTGATTCTTTTTTGTATCGTATCGTGTGCCAAGTTTTGCATCAAATTTTACTTCATTTTTTGTGTCTAGTTTTCAATCTAGTTTTGTTTCACCCACTTTAGCATCCACTTTCTCATCCTTTTTTTCGTCCAATTTTGCACTCACATTTGCATCCCACTTTGCATCCATGTTTACACCTTTTTGTGCATCTTCTATTGCATCCACTTTTGCGTCCACTTTTGTCGTGTCTTGTGGGAAGGTTTATATTGGTAAAATAGGTCACCCAATCAATCTAAGGCTTAAAGAGCACCGTGTCGACATTATCCATGAATGAACTAAAAAATATGCACTAGCTAAGCACTCTGTTACTTCCAAAAACCACATCGAAATTGAAGACGCAAAGGTCATTGCTAGGATTGATCATTACACAAAACGACACACCATAGAAGCCATCGAGATCAAGAAGCACCCCAGAAACATCAATAGGGACGATGGGTGGAAATTGAGTAAATCTTGGACACCTATAATCACCTTAATTAAAAACTCTTGACTATAACCCTTTGTTTAGAATTTTTTTGTTCAACACTTGTCGTGAAAGAATACATGTATGGGATGGAGGTGAAATGGAATCAATCCTAATTCAATTTAATCCTTGCAACTTAGTGCATGTCTAAGTCTCAACAATACACCTTCTAAATTGACCCAAAATACCAAAACAAGTTTATTAATGGCTATATTTGAGAAAGTTATATCTGTGAGTAATTAAGGGCTCGGGGCTCTAATTTTTTGTTTGTTTTGTACCAGTCCACAATTCAGTGAATCAACAGTCACAGGTAGGAATTTATGTTATTTAATGTAAACAATTAAACTGTATAACCTCTAAGTCGTTATTTAATGTAAAAAATTAATGTGTATAACCTCTATGTCAAAACCATTTTCCATGTTGATGCAGGCCACTACCCTCTTTATTGTCTTACCAAAAGGCATGATAATGAGGAAGAAGCCCTAAAATTATGGAATTCACCTTCAAAAAATGCCTTGCAATCACATTGGTAAGGAGTGATAAGAAGATCACAACAATCCAACGTGTCAAATCTGAGTTGATAGTTTTAATTAAAGACTTATATGGTAAATTTAATATAAGACTTACTTATAATCGTCTCTTACTCTTTGCGTCTTGACACATTTAATACTTTATGGTTGTCTTGGTGCCTTGACCCAATTCATATTATAAGGTGAGGATGTGCATGCATAATAATCCTTAGTTATGACTATGCGATTGGATCCGAGGATTTAAAGAGAAGAGGATGTTAAGACAAGTAATTTTTATATGTATTTTGGTGGCGCTAAGGGCAAATGTTGTGAGATACCACAAATGTTTGAAAGGATGGAGGGAGATTACATCACAATCATGCCACCCATCAAATTGAAGACTATTCTCGAGCCACAATAGTTTTTTTAATTTTATTAATAACCATTGTTTCTCCATATTGTGTGTCGAATGGCACCTCTCTATAGAAATGCATAAATCGACCTCTGCTCAGTTTGCGATCCTATATCTGCATGCCATTATTTGTATTTGAATGAAATCCACTGTTGTTTATAGTCATTGCAAGTCCATGATATTCATGCAAGAAATGAAGCCTTGTAGAAAAGGACTTGTCAAACTGGCCTTTTGAATTTCATTTTGACAAAAAAAAAAGTCACACATTGGTAGCGAGGTTCACATAGGTAGTAGGCACAAAGTTTTGATCTCCATTCGAGCCTAGTAGTAGACTAGTAGTTTGTTATTTTTTTTTATAGCCTTAGTTGTTGACACATTGTTACACTTTAGATTGCAGCCCCAAGTGACTCGGGAGTCTGAGTCACATCTCTATGCCTAGTGACTCATAGTTATCAATGATTACTCACCATCTTGCACAACTAAGCACTGAGTGCATGCCATGAGTGAGTGAGTAATTATAATTTATCATATTTCCAATATTTTGAATGATGAATTGAACTTTATAGCATCGTAATTTCAACATCTTGAGAAATTTATATAGATGGGTAATTTCAAATGTTGCCCTTCTTTTTAAATAAATTATGCCCTTCTTAATTGGAAGGGTAAATTTTAGATTTTAAATTTTTTTAAGGGCAATTTTAACTTTACACTTGGGAAGGGTAGAACCTTTCGAAGGGCTGGGAAGGGTTCAATTTTGAATGCTGCTTGCCAATGAGATTTTTCCCAGTGTCCTCTTCATCTTATGGGCATTGTCCATTGGTTTTTACTATGTCTACTTTGGTGTCTGCAGGTGTCCATCATCCTGCTCGCATTGATTTGCACTACATTACATACCTTAACATCCAATGCATACCTGTCAGTTAACAACAGGTCAACGTGTTCAGCAAGAACATCAGGTCGTTGTGTTCCATAAGTAATTTTGTTTTCCATGAGCAATGACAGGTTTTGAGAAGTGTAAGAACCCTATTTATGGGTAAGAGATTTGATGGGTTTTGATGCATTCCTGGGCTTTCCAAGGTATTGAGAGAGGAGCTTTACTGAGAAATATGGTTCAGCTTGTTTAAAGAAATGGTGGATTTGTAAGGGGCTGGAGTTACCCAATCTCTCATGGCTCCATTGGGAAAATTGTCCCATGCTTGCCTGCCTTTCCTAGGTTTCGATGAAGAATTTAGGGGTTCTACAAGTATTCAACATTAAATAAAAATTTGTTGTGTTAATTCATGTATGTTTACTGTCTCACAACATTTATGTTTCTTAGGATATGTGTGACACTGAATAGTGCAGACCATACAAGGGTTGGCATAGGTTACAAAGTTTAGGTGCTCTGAATTAGAAGCGCCGCCAGGTATGGAAATATTGGTATCTTTGTGTTGATGTATTTGTAACTTTGGAATGTATTCATCTATTTATCTTATGTATTGTAACCCAATGTTTATTCCAAGATGTATCTATTATGAAATTGAGTCATGTTGTCATGCCCCGATGTTTCGATCGGGAGGATCTATTATGTAAACAAGTCATGTCAAGTCATTGTGGGTAACCCTCCAATTGTCTAAGGGTTAAAATCCCTGCAGTTTCGGGGCACTAGGGTTATTAGACTCTTCTAGTAGAGTTCGGCCCTAGTAGGTTTTTAGTCATGCCGGGATTAGTATAAATAGAGAGTTGGAGTCTCTATTTAATACACAACTCATACACACTCAAGTGTAGTGCATAGTTGAGGAAGGAGAAAACACTGGGGATAGATAAGAAGAAGGTTATTGTTGTCGGGAGATCACTTACTGTTTTGGGCTTTTCTATTTTGGTGTTGATTCGATCTCTGAGGAAGTTATGAGGTTTTCTCCATTTATGATTTCCCTGAGGAAAAACACTGTGTTCATTGTCTCTTTTGTTTGATTGTTGTACTTGTTATTCTCTTAGTTAAAGATCCTAATAATGCTAGCTTAATGTTGAAAAACTAACATGGAATTAGAGCTAACCTGAGAAGAAGACACTATGCAGCTACGGGAACTAGGGATTCCTAGTTTGTGGATCTTCCTCCACATATTTTCAGCAAAAGTAAGGTGGAATAACTCTCCTCCTTAGGGTGCATCTTTCTGTCGAAGCAGAATCCAATTTTGAGGTTTTTCAGTTTTGGACCCGACACTGCTGCCAGAAATTAGGGCTTTTCACAGAAAATGAATTTTTCAGTGAGCCCAAGCCTAGATTGATCTCCTCCCCAAAATCGAAGTTAGGGATAAATTTCAAGGCATTTGGGTGGACTGAACTCTGGAAAAGAAAAACCCTAATTTGCTCCTGATCCAGCACTGCAGAGTTTCAAATCCAAATCCAGATCCGACATCTTGACCTGGTAAGATCTAAATCTTTTGTATTTCCATTTGAGGTTCTTAGTTAAGATGTGTCATCATACCAAGCTTGATTAAAATCTTGAGGGAGCTGATAACTTCTGAGCCTGGAAGTATAGGATCTCCCTGGTCTTGGAAGAAAATTAGTTGGACTCCTACATCCATGAGGAGGTTCCAGTTCCAGAGGGAGATGAGGCTAAAGCCTTGCATAAGAATAATTAGGTTATGGAAAAGAGGATCATTGCTGATTCTATCAAGGATCACCTTATCCCATAGGTGTCCTCCCTTAAGACACCTAAAGCTATGTTTGATGCCCTAACCAAATTGTTTGAAGGGAAGAACATAAAACTGAAGATGACTCTGAGGAATCAACTGAAGAATGTGAAGATTCAGAATGCAGAGACCATCTAGGATTACTTCACAAGGGTTTCTCAGATCGAGGAACAATTGGAAGTAGTAGATGAAGAAGTGGAGAATGAAAAAATTGTGATGACCACCTTGAATGGTCTCCCCAGGACATGGGACTCTTTCATTCAAGGGATCTGTGCTAGAAAGAAGTTAGTCAAGTTCAGCAGACTGTGGGAAGAATGTTCTCAAGAAGAAGCATAGATAGCAGCTCGAGAAGAGAAGATGGGAAGTGAAGATCAAGCTCTCACAGTACAATCCAAGAAACCCAGATCCAACCATCACAGAAGTAAGTACTCTCATCACAGGAATAACTCTAGAAAACCTAGAGATAGGTATAAGTTCATTTGCGATAATTGTGATGAAAAAGGACACTTTTATAGAGATTGTCCTAAGAACAAAAGTAGCTCTCACAAGAAGAAGGGAAACAAAACAAGACATCATGCTCATGCTGCAGAGGATGATGAACCTTCATCAAAGAGAACCAGATATGAAAGTGAAGATTCTTCAAGAGACGATGAATATGTTTTGATCTCCGCTCTCACGGGAAATATTACTCATGGAAGTGATGATTGGCTTATTGATAGTGGGGCTTCCAAACATATGACTGGATTCAAGGAATCCTTTGTGAAACTTTCAAAACATGAATCACCTCACAAGGTGAAGCTAGGAGATGACTACCAATATCCAATAAAGGGCAGTGGGGAATCTTCCTATAAACTAGACTCTGGAAAGTATCTAACAATGAAGGAAGTATTGTTTGTGCCAGGACTCAAGAAGAACCTTCTCTCCATATCAACATTGGATGCAAAAGGAATGAGGGTTGCATTCATAGATGGTCAAGTCATCATGTGGCCAAGAGGAAATACTATCGATGATGCGGTGGTGATTGGAGAACAAGAAGGAGGTTTGTACAAATTGAAGTTCCATCCAGAACAAGCCTTGGTCCATGACACAGTAGATCCAAGTGAACTTTGTCATAGAAGGCTTGCACATGTGCATTACAAAGCACTACCTCTTGCAAGCAAATCTATTCAAGGTCTTCCAGAAATACAAGCAAAACATAACGGGGTCTGCAAAGGATGTGTGAAAGGGAAGAACACAAAGAATACATTTCCAGGTAGCGAAAGCAAAGAAAAAAGAATCTTGGAAATCATCCACTCTGATGTATGTGGTCCTATGTCATCAAACTCACTATGTGGGTATGCATATTATGTTTCTTTTATTGATGATTTTTCTAGGATGACATGGGTTTACTTCATGAAGAACAAAGACAAAGTATTCAGCAAGTTCAAGGAATTCAAAGCCTTGATTGAGAATCACACTGAAAAGAAGATCAAGACATTTCGATCAAATAATGGTGGAGAATTCACTTCGAATGAATTCAAATAGCTATGTAAAGAATCAGGGATTAAGAGGGAGTTGTCCACTCCTTATAATCCACAACAGAATGGGATTGCAGAATGGAAGAGCATAACTATCATGGAAGCTGCAAGAGCTATGCTTCATGATCAAGATATTCCTATGCATATTTGGGTTGAAACTTCCAGAACAACGGTGTATGTATAGAACTGTACTCCACATAGAGTACTCGAGAACAAGAATCCTAAAGAAGTCTTCTTCGGCAAGAAACCAGAAGTCAACCATCTCAGAATATTTGGTTGTCCTGTATACACACACATTCCAAAAGAGAAGAGAACAAAATTAGATCCTTCAGGAAAGAAGGGTATATTTCTGGGATACTCTAAAAGCTCGAAGGCTTACAGAATATATTTCCCAGGATACAAGAATATTGACATCAGCAGGGATGTGACATTTGATGAAGACAAAGCTTACAAAAAATCCAAAAAGAGACCTGCTGAAAAACCTGAAGAAGCAAAAGCACCCAGAATTCATGATACAACCATGAATGAATAAATTCAAGAAGAAGATCGAGAATTTGAAGAACCACAAAGACCGGTAGATCCACCTATGGAGAAGAATCCTCATAAGAGGAAACCTGCTTGGGTACGTGAAATTATCCAAGGTGCGAAAAGATATGGGGCTCCAGAAGAGAATCACAGAGAAAGAAAGAGGGCCAGATCCTGCTCTAGGTATGTAGCTTTACTATGTGATTTCATTGATAAAGAACCTTCCAGTTATGAAGAAGCGGTAGAACGGAAAGAATGGAAGGATGCTATGATCAAAGAATACCAATCGATCATGAAGAATGATGTTTGGGATGTTGTCCCAAGACTAGAAGGGAAGTCAATTGTAACTTCCAAATGGATCTACAAGATCAAGCATGCTGCAGATGGTAGCACTGAAAAGTATAAGGAAAGATTTGTGGCTCGGGGTTTCTCTCAGAAAGAAGGAATAGATTATGAAGAAACCTTTGCACCTGTATCTAGATACACTTCCATCAGATAGGTACTTGCTCTAGTTGCAGTGATGAAATGGAAGATACACCAGATGGATGTCAAGACTGATTTCTTGAATGGTGTAGTAGAAGAGGAAGTGTATGTAGAACAACCACTTGGTTTTGAGACACATGACAGAGCGTCTTATGTATGCATATTGAAGAAATCCCTATACTGTTTGAAACAGAAATCCAGGACTTGGTATGATAGGATCAATAGCTTTCTATCCAGTTTGGGCTTTACCAAAAGTTAAGCAGATTCCAACCTTTACTACAAGGTTGAAGATGGAAACCCAGTGATGCTCCTACTATATGTAGATGATCTATTTGTAACAGGTATGGATGGGTTGATTGTTGATATGAAGATAAATCTTGCTACCGAGTTTGAAATGAAGGACTTGGGTATGATGCATTATTTCTTAGGCATGGAAGTGTGATGGAGTGTAGATGGAATATTCCTTGGACAAGGGAAGTATGTAGTAGAGATCCTGAAGAGGTTTGGGATGATGGACTACAAAGCCATGGCCACACCTATGGCATCGAACCTGAAGCTATTGAGTGATGCTTCATCAGAGTCAGTTGATGCTATGATGTATTATGAGATGATTGGGTCCTTGATGTACCTGACGAACATAAGACCAGACATTTGCTTTGCTGTGAACACCTTGAGCCAATTCTTGGCATATCTGAGAAATGTTCACTTGATTGCTGCAAAGCATATTCTGAGGTACCTAAGGGGTACATTCGATTATGGGATCAAGTATAAGTCGAATTAGAATATTAACCTGGAGGGTTATGTCGATTCATATTGGGTAGGCAGTGCCATTAATAGGAAGAGCACTTCAGGGTGTTGCTTCAGTATGGGATCAGGTGTGATCTCTTGGTTTAGCAGGAAGCAATCCTATGTGGCACTGAGTACAGCTGAAGCAGAGTATGTTACAGCTTCTTCAGCTAGTTGTGAGGTAGTATGGCTGAGGAAGATACTGTCTAATTTATTTGATCTCCATTTGGATGCTATTGTATACATTATGACAACCAAAGTTGCGTGAAGTTGTCAGAGAATCCAGTGTTCCTTGACAAGTCAAAGCATATCGAGATCAAGTATCACTATATCAGGGATATGGTGTAGAGGGGAGCAGTGAAGCTCTAGTATGTTGTGATGGAGGAACAGATAGCTGATGTATTGATGAAGCCATTGGCTAGGCTGAAGTTCAAGTACTTCAGGTAGAATCTTGGCATTCTGCAGATCGAGGTTTCCTCCAAGGGAAAGTGATGAGACCCATATCCATTTTGACATGGTCAGAGGATTGGTTCCTTCCATGTTCAGATGTAAGGGCTGAGCCATTCTGTCATGGTTAGAGGATTTAGGTTCCTTCCATGTCAGATATGATTGCTGGCCATTCTGTTGAGTAGGATAGATGTAAGGGAAACTACCATTCTAGGAATGGAGGCACCTGGTTAGTTACCAGGAAAAATCAGTCTAGGACTGAGAAGCCATTCTGATGTGAGAGAGGGATGTGTTCCCACTTGATTAGATGTAAGGGATGAACCATTCTATCATGGCTAAAGGATTAAGTTCCTCCGATGTCAAATGTGAGTGTTGGCCATTCTGACAAGTAGGTCAAATGTAAGGGCAACTACCATTCTGAGAATGGAGGCGCCTGGTCAGTTACCAGGTATCTCAGTCTGGGACTGGGGGCCATTCTAATGTGATGATATGATTAGTTCCTTCATGATCAGATGTGAGTGAACACCCCTTTGATGCGATGTGTTTAGACATGGTCAAATGTAAGTGCAGATCCTTTTTGACAAGATGAGGTCAGATATATGTGCTGAGCCATTCTAGCACGGTGTGTTTACACATGGTCAGATGTGAGTGCTATGCTTTTCTAACAAGCTGAAGTCGGATGTAAGTGCAGAGCCTTTTTGATGCGATGTGCTTACACATTATTGGATATAAGTGCTAAGACTTTCTAAAAAGATGAGGTCACATGTGAGTGCTGGGCCTTTCTAACAAGATGAGGTCAGATGTGAGTGCTGGGCATGCCTTTCTGACAAGATGTGGTCAGATGTAAGAGATGGGCCGGCCATTCTGACTTAAGTGTCAGATATAAGCACTGATGAAGAGCTACATAAAGGATAGGCCTACAAGATTGATTCTGTAGAACTTCCTGTGATGAGAAGAATCAAGATACCACCATTATGAGATAGCATATGATGATCCAGACTTGATGATGATCCAGATCAAGTGATCCAAATGAGATGATCCAGACTTGATGACAATCCAAATTAAGTGACAATCCAGTTGTGATGATGATCTAGACTCGATGATGATCTAGATCAAGTGATCTAGATTTGATGATGATCCAGACTTGATGACGATCCAGATTGAGTGATGATCCAACAATGATGAGCCAGTAGTCATTATGATGCAGATCCCGTGATGAAGAAGACTTGAAGAAGAAGATGACTTGAAGACAAAGAAGACGAATAAGATGAAGAAGACTTGAAGAATGAGAAGACTTGAACATGACGAGATGATCCAGTTGATGCAGAGAAGAAGACCAGTGCTAAAAATTGTGTCGAAAGAATACCTTCCTAGTTAAGATGGAGTGTTGATGTATTTGTAACTTCGGAATGTATTCATCTATGTATCTTATGTCTTGTAACCCGATGTTTATTCTGGGATGTATCTATTATGTAATTGAGTCATGTTGTCATGCCCCAATGTTTCGATCGAAAGGATCTATTATGTAAACAAGTCATGTCAAGTCATTATGGGTAACCCTCCGATTGTCTAAGGGTTAAAGTCCCCGCAGTTCCGGGGCACTAGGGTTATTAGACTCTCCTAGTAGAGGTCGGCCCTAGTAGGGTTTTAGTCATGTCGGTATTAGTATAAATAGAGAGCTGAAGTCTCTATTTAATACAAAACTCATACACACTCAAGTGTAGCACATAGTTGAGGAAGGAGAAGACACTGGGGCTAGATAAGAAGAAGGTTACTGTTGTCGGGAGATCACTTACTGTTTTGGGATTTTTTATTTTGGTGCTGATTCTATCTCTGAGGAAGTTGCGGGGTTTTCTCCATTTATGGTTTCCCTGAGGAAAGACACTGTGTTCATTGTCTCTTCTGTTTGATTGTTGTACTTGTTATTCTCTCAGTTAAAGATCCTAATAATGCTAGGTTAATGTTGAAAAACTAACACTTTGAAGAGGTTGTGGGAACATGGATGTGTGAAAATGATGTGTATATAGGGTTTGGTGTAGGTGAGAAAGATTAGAGAGCTAGATGTTTCTTGGTGCTCTAAGTGGGAAGAGCTTCCAAGTATGGAAAAATTGGTATCTTTGGAGAGGTTGTGGGTGGAGGGATGTGTGAAACTACAGATCATATGGGGGTTGGCGACTTAGTGCAGGTACCAAATTTGATGTTTTTGGGTTTTCCTAGTTAAAAGAGATGCAAAGTATGGAAACATTGCTATCTTCAGAGTGGTTGTAGAAAAAGGGGTGTGCGAAGTTGCATAGTATATGGGGATTGGTGAAGCTTAGATACCTAGATGTGTCTAGGTTCTCTGAGTTACAGGGGTTGGTGAAGCTCAGATTCCTAGATGTTTATGCTATCATATATCATATGTATTATGTATTGCATTTTTCTCTGAAACTTTGACATCTAGAGTTAATCCTTCAGTCAAATTCTTTCTCTGAAAATTTCTGTGACCGAACAATATGCAATTTGCAAATTGGATAAAATATTTAATTAGAGTGAAGGTATGGAGATGTGAATGTGTCCTACTAAAATTTACCCAATAGGAATCTCGTTGGAAATATATCTCCTTCACTTGTCCATTTGGCATCACTTAAAGTTATCATGTTGAGCGACAATATGATCTCTGGTACAATTCCATCCAATCTAACCCAATTGAAGTCTTTGACTACTTCAATAATAACCTTAGTCCTCCTATTTCAAAATTATCTGCATAAGTCAAAGTGCTTACTTCAGGAATCCTATGATGGTCAAGTCATCATCACCTCCTCCTGTGAGCCCTTCCGTGTCACCACCTTCCGGGAGTCCTCCATCACCATATCCAAAGAGATCTAGCCCTTCTGTGGCCTCTCCAAATGTTTCTACACTAAGCAATTGGGTCTCCCTAGTACCACCTAATGGGATCAGTTCAGGACCCAATGAAAATGGTACTAAGTCAAATGCTCCCACAAATCCAATTGATGCTAATAAAGGAAAATATGAAATCTTCATGAATCTCTGTTGGAACCATTGTTGGATCCATTGTTGTAGATGTTCTGTTATTATTTCTTGTGCATGCTACATTCTGCATATACAAGAAAGAGGCACGTCGACCTATACAAGTTGAAGCACCTAGCACTCTTGTCACTGCCATAGGAGACCGATCAAATCACTGGTGAAAATTCAAGTGGCCAATAGTAATAATAGTGATGGAGGAATCAGTTTGTGTGATACACGAAATACAAGTAGTGGACCTAGTGAGTTTCGTGTGATGGAAGCTGTAAATCTGACTATTAGTGCAAGTTCTCATGCATGTAACTAGGAATTTCATCTCTGAAAATAAGCTTGGAAGAGGTGGGTTTGGGGTTGTATACAATGGGAAACTAGATGATGGAACCATAATTGCAGTTAAAATAATGGAAGCACCAGTTGTAAGTAACAAGGGATTGGAGGAATTTCAGACACAAATAACGGTTTTATCTAAAGTTAGGCATAGACACCTGGTTTCCTTGTTGGGTTACTATATTGAAGGCAATGAAAGGCTTTTGGTATATGAGTACATGCCAAAGGGTGCTGCTCTTAGTAGGCATATATTTGATTGGGCCAATAATGGGCTTGAACCAATTTCCTGAAAGATACGCCTCAGTAGCTTTGGATGATGCTCAAGGATTGAAGTACCTGCATGGCCTCACCCATAGAAGCTTTATTCATAGAGACCTTAAACCATCTAATATACTTCTTAGATATGATTTTTATGCAAAGGTTTCAGGTTTTGGATTGGTGAAGTTGGCACCAGAGGGAAAATACTCTGTGGAGG
Organism: Pseudotsuga menziesii; assembly: GCA_001517045.1. Classification (NCBI taxonomy): domain Eukaryota; kingdom Viridiplantae; phylum Streptophyta; class Pinopsida; order Pinales; family Pinaceae; genus Pseudotsuga; species Pseudotsuga menziesii. The sequence goes on along the minus strand of LPNX010011540.1, from coordinate 291,927 downwards.
CCAGATTAGCTAGTACTTTTGGATATCTAGAATCTGATCATGCGGGTAATTAAGAAACTTTTCATTTTCCAGCAGAATATTTATCTATGATATTGTGTACATTCTTAGTTGAGTATTTAAAGAGACTTGAATCGCACATCTGTGAGGATGTCACATGGATTGCATTCATAAGATTGTTACAGTGTATTTAGAACATCAAATAGAAATGAATTCCTTTCAGGTTAGTGGTATCTGGGAGATCTGGTTAATTGAGAACATTTTTTAGTTTTCATAGAAGGATCGTTAGTTGAGAAATTGACTTGGTAAATACTTGATTTTAGGATTTGGGAATAGGTATAGAATGTTACAGTAATCAAGATAAAAATTGACTTCTGATGTTTGCTGAATATTAATTTGCATTGTGTCAGTTACTGGATGAATCACCACAAAAGCAGATGTGTATATCTTTGGTGTTGAGTTAATGGAGCTCATGAGTCATTACTGGAGGGAGGGCACTCAATGAGAATGAACCTAAGGAAATCATGCATTTAGCATCATGTTTTTTCCAAATGAACTCAGACAAAGAATCAGTAATGAAGGAAATAGATCGAATTCTGGAAGTTATAGGAAACTCTTGAAAGTATTTGCACTATTGTTGAACTAGTAGGTCATTGCACTGCATGTGAACCATATTAATGGCCTGATATGTGCCATGCTCTCAATGTTTTGGAACATTTAGTTGAGAAATGGAAGCCCAAAGATATAGATAATGATGATTCTCGAGGAATTGATTTTGAGACGAGGCTTCCTCAGGATCTGAAGAAATGGAAAGCATTCAAGGAAAAAAGTACAAATGTATTGGATGATAGCCAAGGAAGGCTTCCAACACATCCAACTGGGTTTGCTGACTCATTCACATCTCCCGATGGATGTTAAAAGTACATGGCAAAATATTGGATCTAAATATTTTAAACAAGTGGGAAATCTATAGAAATACATGTATAGGATAATATGAGGTATTATGTCTGTTATGTCTTCATTGTCTATTGTTTTCTCGAACTGCTACTTTTATATTAGCAGCAGATGTGCATGAATCCTTTTAGTTGTGTTTTGAAATATGAAATCAAGTTAAGGAGGCTAAATGCATAGATAAGAGAAGTCACTCAATCCATATGAGGATTGATGAACGTATTACTTATATAAGACATGACCAAACTAAGAAAATTTTGTTGGTGCATAGTGTTCTTCCTTTCAAGCATTACATATGCATAGAGGATATGAAGGAGACTGCACAAATTCAAAAATATTACAAATGAAGAGTTTTTAACTTTTTCCTTTTTCAGCCTCAAAAGTTTGAAGCATATTTTTATCTTTTCCTGTTCCATATTCAAAATATTGAAGTAGATTATGATTAGAAGCTACACACATTTCAAGATCTTGAAGAAGGTGACTGGATCCATTCTGCCCAAACTTGACTTCATGTTGGGCCTCTACAATCTTGACATAATTTGATTTTGGAATTCCATCACTGCTCTTGGTCATGCTACTCTCTACTTGCTTCACTTGTATAAAATATTTTCTTGACACCATCAAAAAAATTTCCATTAACCACAAAACAGGATTTTCAAATATATGGATTAAATTGTTCATGGGTTAATAATTTACATTTTCAAGGGAAGATATTCGTGGAAAACTTGTTTGTGTTGTGGCAGTATATGATGTTGAAGAAACCATATTGGACTCAGTAAATTTATTCCCAGAGTGAACCCCATATTTGTATATTGTAAAAACAGACATATGATTTGGATAATTAGATACTTGTGCTGAGGACCCACATATATCTTTTCCAACAAAGTTTCCATTCAAGCCATATATAACTCCAAAAGATCAGTTGCCTAATTATTTCTTCATCGGGTCTTTTTATTCCTCTAAAAACCATGTAGAAATATTAGTCAATGACTTTCCAACTCCGTTGGGAACAATGTAAGATTTAGGATGGGTTGGGCTCAAGGCAGAACCATGTATAACCTCCCCTACTGTATTTGTTTCTCCTTAATTTCTTCAAAGAAGAGAAGGTGCAACTTGAGGCATTTCCACTAAATTCAAGCTCATCCTCGTACCAAAAGAGCAATATCCATTTCCAACAAGTTGAGCGTCTTGTGGTAGCATGGCTCTTTCCTCAATAAAGATTCCTTGTGATGGCATTGGGAGACCTACAGAGGTAGTATAGGAAGATGTCTGGATGGAATTATAAAGTATAAGTCTTTTCAAAAATAAAATACTTTGAGGCATTGCAAGAGGCCCCTCATTTAAGTTTCTCAAACTTGGCATTGAAGCTCCTTCATTTTCAGCAGTAAGTTTAGATGATATGACAAGTTTGTTGGCAGAAATTAGAATTAGTAATCAGTATCATTTGATACTAAAGAAACTCTGATCATGTATGAGTTCAAGGAAATAATTTCATTTGATATTGTAGGTGCCTTTGGTTGTTTGAAGTGATGAACAATACAAATGGCTCTTAAAAGACTTAGATTCTGTTAGACAAATATTAGTTCTATGTTTGATCACATGAACTAGTCATTGTACTAACATTTCCTTTACATATTTCTAGTTGTTTGGACCCAAGTTGTCTGTAGGACCTATAATGAAATTTGATAGTCGAATTTAATTAGAGTTTGATAAAAAAGTGATTAACAATGCTTGTTTTTAATTTTCTCTTTCATTGTTTGATTAGTTTGGTTATGAAGTTTTTCACTTCATTTGGTTATTTTGTTGAAATATTAAGGAAATTGTTACATTTTTTGTCAATTTGTTTCTAGCTATGGCAATGTGACCTTTGCTAGGAGAACACAATGTAATAAATGTGACCTTTGAATTTCCTAGATATATGTTTTTATTTTGTGGCCCAAATCCCACAATTCATTGTTCATTGTAGAAACAAGTACCAAAATGTACTTGAAGTATGTGCTCTAAATAAAGACCTAGAATTGTTTTCTCATGGTTATCAGAAAGAGATTGTGAGAAGTAGAATGCTTTCAAGAAACCATATTGAGAATTGTCTACAAAGGTCTCCATTTGATGATAGGTATCAAAAAAATTATGAAGAACACTTTGCAGAACCATATGGTGAAGGTTGCTCTAAAGCTATTTCTTCAGAAGCAGAGGTGCCTCCCTTTATGGAAAAAGTCCAATTTTCAGTGGATGATTATAGTTCTAGATATTGTTCTCTTCATCAAAACTAGTGTATAGATATACAGATTGTTCTATGCATTGTTGCGATTCTACACAGATTTCCATGTTTAGAATTTCAAAAACTGGCATGGTTTCCTTGCTTGCTTCCTTGGTCTAGAAGTTTGGTTAAGAACCCATATTCATATCCACAAGTAGTTGGGCTTGAGTTCCAGTACTTATGGTGTCTGCATTGTGACAACTTTACATACAGCTACTTGGGTGGAATTTCTCCCAATTGTAGTGGGTACCTTGGTGAATGCCCTGGTTTGGCATTTTGGTAATTAACCCATATTCATATCTACAAGTAATTGCTCTTGAGTTCCATCCACCACAGTTCCTTTGCATCATGACAACACCACATACAACTTCATGGATTGAATTTCTACCAATGATGTGGGTACCTTGCTGAATGCCCTGTTAAAATTCTAACAACCCCACAGCCACTGTGCTTATGCATTGCCATAACTCCAAATGGAGTTCTATAGGTCGATATTCTACCAATGATCATTTGCATCACTACTTCTCCAAATGGAGTTTCTATGGTTGAATTTCTACCAATGACCTTGATAAAGTGCCGAAAGGACCCATGTGCATAGGTAGTTTCTCTTGAGTTAAATCCTACACCTCCTGTGCCAATGCATTGCTACAAATACAAATTGAGTTCCACAGATTGAATTTCTACCAATGACATTAGTGCCATGCCAAATTCCCTAGTCTGGCATTTTGATAAGAAACCCATATCTACAGGTAGTTGGTTTTGAGTTCTACCCTTGTACATTGACAAAAATTGCAATTTTAGATGTATTATGATTTTCATCATAACCTCATTGTTTTTTTCAATGGTCAAGAAGATATCTGAATCTATATCCATGTGAAATTAATATAGCTGAGATGGAGGTGAATAATTAATGTTGATCTTAGCCCAATTTTGTAAGTTATTTTTGTTTGTAACTTGAGAAGCATTACAACTAGCCTAAAGAGGCATGGAATCACGAGTAGCCTTCCTATATAGGCACTGTCAACGGGTGGACCATTGAATACATAATTCAAGTGCCCTTGAATTCAGCTAAAGCTTCCACAACAAGGGGGGATTGGCACTTCCATGAAATTTACCCTTATCCCAAACATTCGCCTACCCTAAAGTGATTTGAAATGTTAGGATATTAGACATTAGGAGATTGCTTAATATTGATTTGATTTATTGTAACTTTAAGTCATGTGTTTTAGTGTCCATCTGGCCCCAATTGCTGTTGCATGCCCTGCTACACATCCACAAGAACAATAGTTCAGATTTCTATCGTTAGTATAACTGGATACAAGGAACATTTGTAGAGACATGTTTTTTCTTAAAATATTTAGCATATTGTCTTGAGGTAGAGATACTAAAGCACAGAAAGAATTGTTGTACATCATGATCCAGTCCAGACAAAAACAACCTGAATTATCCTAGGTAAGTGGTAGAAAATTGTTAAATATAAGTTTCTGTGACATCATTTCAAGTAACATTACTTCCTTTTACAGCTGATGAGTTTCAACTTCTGTCTAGTGTGCCCCTTTGTTTGTTGTTCTGTTTTAATGTGTTCAAACATAAAAAAAATCTCTGTTGTGATATGTAAGTGTTGATAATGCCTCTATTTTGCAATTGAAGCTTGCAAAGCTTAAAGCATCACGATGTAATCAAATCTTTATTTTGATTGTTAAAATTGTTGAGAATATAGGCTAATTGTAATTGTATGATTTTTCTAAGGCATGCAACAGATGTCTCCATCTGTATTGGGATGGAAACAAAAGTCCACAATTCCTAGTGAGGGAAACATTTTAGAGAGAATAATGTGTGTCAAATGCATGTGCATCTTGATGAATCACATCTTAGTCCCTCCAATCAATGTTGAAAATTGTTTGGAGCATGCCTAAATCTGTTGAATGGTTAAGTCTTCTTAAATTATTTGTTATCTTTATTAAAACTATACAGAGAATGTAGTGAAGCCCAACATACGGGGCTGTGTTTACAAAATGTTGTTTGGTTTTTGGCATTTTGTATTGCATTCAATAGCCTCTCCCTCTGGTTTTATCACATTGTTGCTGGCACCAATTCCAAAGAGCAATTTTTGTTATTTTTCTACAATGTAATTGGGGTAGTTTTGATGATGAAACAGTGAAATAGTTGGAGACATTAATAATCATGAAATGGTGGGCTACACCTTAGGTACATCTACCTTCTTTGAACAGGCTAATAGTTTGCTAAGCTATATTCCAATCAAAGTAATTTTGCAAAGTTGGCAGGATGTCCCAACTAGAAAGCCTATACCATATGCTGAAGCAACAAGTGTGTGGGATGAAAAGACAGAACAAAAGGATGGAATAATTGCTTGTGATACATGAAATTTGGAACTGAAATGGCCGAAGGACAAACAAAGAGGATCCAATCAGCACACAAGTAAGGTACAAGCTGCAAATGCAAATCCTCCACATAAGTTGGGAGTTGATTTAGAATATTTCTTTGGTAAATCAAAGACACTAAAAGGTTCAGATATCCACAAGGAGTATGTAATAAAAACAGGCTAGGTACAAGATGTGGGGCAACATGCATCTACTGAACTTGTTCCACTGGCAAGTGGAAATGACAGTCACAATGACCTTTTTGCTACACAACCAAGAAGACAGAAAACACAAACAGATGTGGGGGATGATGATCCATTTCTTTCTTGGGAAGCTGATTTTCAAAGTGCCAAACCAGAACTCAACATACTCGGATTGAGTCTAGGTACATCTACAGTGCCTCCTGCTGATAATCCTTTTCATTTAACATAGGAAAACAAGGGATCAGTCTAGGACTCCAGCCCATAATCAACCATTCTATAGTCAATGGTAAAGGCTTGTCTGGAGACAAGATGAGTGATGCAAAAAGCACCATGCACGTGAAAAATAGCCAGGTTCAAGGTGATCCCTGGTTAAGAATTATGGCAAAGGAACCTTACAGAGGGATCTCAAAAATTCCCAAGGAAAACATTGATTTGCAGTCAGAATGGCCAGAAGCTTATCAAGTTTCGTTCTCTATTTCTACTTGACAGCAAGGTGACAATTTTAAGAACAATAAATCAACTGTAGTAAATGTTAAAGTTATTTTAGTTTGTAACTTGAGAAGCATTACAACTAGCCTAGAGAGGCATGGTGTCACAAGCATCCTTCGTGTATAGGCATTGTCAAGGGGTGGACCACTAAATACATAATTCAAGTGCCCTTCAATTCAGCTAAAGCTGCCACAACAAGGGGGGATTGGTACTTCCAAGAAATTTACCCTTATCTCAAACATTCTCCTACCCTAAAGTGATTTGAAATGTTAGGATATTAGACATTAGGATATTGCTTAAGATTGATTTGGTTTATTGTAACTTTAAGTCATGTGTTTTAGTGTCCACCTGGCCCCAATTGTTGTTGCATGCCCTGATTCACATCTACAAGATCAAGCACAAACCTCATGCTCCCATATTTATTCATTGCAGGTGATATTTCTACTCGTTTTGGGATCTTAAACCATATCGTTGTCAATCATTCATTCAATAAATCTCATAAAATTGACTTTTGAGGGATTTATACTGGTATTGCATTTTATGTGCACATCATCCTTATTATTTTAAATCTGCCACCAGCTATTTAATTAGTTTTATATTTTTAGAGGCGATGATTTTTTTCACAACAATTTATTTATAGTTTTGGTGTTAACGGCACATAGGGCTTCCTCTGCGGCACTTTTACCCTACACGCTCCTCTGTTTTTCCTGCCCATTATAGTCTTCTCCATATACAAAGTTGTTGTTCCAGTAGTTTCTCTTACAGTAAAAAACAATGGTAATATACCTCTTCCATTGAAAAACCCTTTCCTTTTGATTAAATTTCAAAAATTTAATTGGTTTTTGATTGTTCACATCACTTCTTTTTTCAGATTAGGACTCAAGGCTAACACTAGGATGTCTTGGTGTACTATGGAATTGGACCCTGGTAAGTTATTTTCTATTATTAAGTGACTTTATTTAGTTAATAGCCCTTCTGACTCGAATGGAAATCCTTGTTTCTATTTTATCTTAAACCTTTTTTTACCACATTGAAGTTTAGTTATGTCTGTCCATAATTTTGGGGCCTCCTATGTTGTGTTGTACTCATTGATGTGATTTCATGGGAATCGAACTAATATTGATGTGATGTAGTGTTTTTTCCTGCAAGTTTGACCACAATATGAATTAACTTATAAACATAAAAATCAAGCTTCTCTACTAAAGATAGCCTCTAGTGCTCATTGTTAGAAAAATTGCACAGTTAGATTTCGGGTCTATACGTTTTGTGCATGTGCTCTATGCAATTGGAATTTTTACAGCTTATTTGAAATTAAAACCTTTTAACCATTAAACAATCTAATATGTTTCCTTACTTATTGAAGAATTTTCTCTATTGGTGTTGGATCTTTGAATTTTTGTTGCATCAGTGAGGATTAGGTACTTTTGATTGGTCGAGGCCTGTAACTTAATATATTTTTGGTAGTCAAGCTACATTTTCCTCCTTGCTATTTGTTACCAAAGTAATAGAGGATTAGGTACTTTGCTATTGGTTGAGGCCAGTACCTTGATATTTTATAGGGAGTCCATATACATCTTCATCTATGCTATTTGTTACAAAAGTGATCCAAACACACAACAAAATGATGAGGAAAGGAGAAAATAGCATCCTCAAGACTGTGTATTTATAGTCGCCAAGTTGTAATGAACTTGGAGACTGAAGATAAATATGGATCTTCACCTCATTATGGACTAGCCTAGTATGGACATGTATATGGGAATTGCATTAATCTGAGAGATTTGTGCCAGGAATGAACTCCAAACAGTCAATTCTCTTGACAACTTTGACTATGAATTCCCTTAGTGATGTTTTCAAATGAATATATTGTGAGAATCTAAACTAAATTAAATTGTTTTCTAGAGTAGTTTTTTAGATAGAATTTCGTTAATACATTCCATAGATGGAACCTCTATCTATTATGATTATTCTCATCTCATTTTCAAAAGCATAGACTTTAATTTGTGCAGACCTGGAAATGTACTGGTTAAAGCATGGATTCCCTACCGAAATATTGTTAACTACCTTCCTTTACATGAAGCTTCCAAGGAAGCCACAAAGCACCTATATGGTCTATTCAAGAAAACTATAAAAGTCAATATGGACAAATACCTAATAAGGAAAGAAAAATCAAAGGAATACAAGGGCAGGATGATGGATGGATTCTGCTTATGGCTAAAAATATTGCTAATTACAAACATGATATTAGACCATTTATTTCATTAGCAAATTTGGTCATTTGATATAGGAAAGTTGAATCGTATCATTTGATAAGTTGTTTGATCTTCATGTAACTAATCGAGTGATGTGATTTTTGAAAGTCTAGCAGTGGGTGACACTTGGTGATTGCTTAAATTTTTATTAGCTTTAGTTATAGGGAAAATTGTACATAGCTCTCAGGAATTAGTTTATCATAAATACTAGTTACTGGTAAGTTGTAATAGTAATAATTATGTAGTTTGTAGATTGATATCTATCATAAATTTGTTTGAATATCATCATTGTCAAGCAATAACAAATTCTTAAAGGGTTCTAGCTCAATGGTAGAGTGCCTGCCTAATTATAGGCAGGAGGTTAGTGGTTCGATTCCTCCGTGCCCTATCATAAATTTGTGACTACAAAAATGACTAATTTCACATATATATGACTATTAGTAGCTAATTTCCCATATCTTAGTCGTATTTAGTTTAGTCATTAATATGTTAACATCTAGTAGTTTATTTAGTCATATATTTGGTCATTAATGGTTGCAATCAGTGACTAAATCAGTGACTAAATCAATGACTAACTCAGTGACTAAATCTATGACTAAATCAATGACTAAATCATTAACTATCAATGACTAAAACAATGACTAAAACACTGACTAAATCATTGACTATCAATGAATAAAGCATTGTCTATCAATGACTAAATCAATGATTACTAAGTCAAGCTATCAATGACTAGTGAAATACGACTACCTATAAGATAGTGGAAATTTGCTACTTTTAGTCACCGACTCAAAAATAGTTGTTTATAGCCTGATTTTAGTCATTTTTTTAGTCATTAATTTCTCATTTTATACTAGTGGTAGGAACAAATGGTGCTGGGAAAATAGCATCAATTCCAAATCCATTGTGAGATGTAAATATGCTATAACAAAAATGGAACTTTGTCTCAAGCATGAGCTTGGTATACGTGTCCCGACTTGTTGTAGTTGTTCTGCATTTGGTTCTAGCACATTAAAATATTTTGTCTAGTATGGCTAAAAACCTGGCCATGTTTTTTGGATATGACCGGCTAGGATATTATGTAGCTGCTATAGAACAGCAAGCATATTTTCATCCATTATCCTCATTTTTAGCTTTAGGTCACAAGCACAAATGGGTTGTTTTTGGGGAACTTTCATGCACCACAAGGTAGTTTTTTATTTTTTTGACAGTAGTAGAGGAGGATTAGGTCTCTGCAATTGAACCTCGTCCTTCATATGACATCCATCTGTTGAAAGAACTTGCAATGCAGAAGAAAGTGATTTCTGGAGTTGGAAATTTCCTTTTGAAGAGGTTGTGTGGGAAGAATAATAACAATCTACATTTTCTTGTCACTCACATTCAACAAAATTGCAACAACCATCGGCTTGGTATAGAGGTTGACCATGATAAAAGAGAAATACAACTCTTTTATGTTCCATATAAAATGCACCAGGCATATGGCATGCTGAAAGATGTCTTGGGATCTAAGAGAATTTGGATATATAATGAAGGCATAGAAAAGTATTTATTCTATGAATCTAAGGGAAAGCAGTCTCGAGTGGCACTTTTTGGTGCTAGTGCAGAAATTAAACATATCACACTGGATGGAAAATGTTAAAGCATTGAATTTTGTCATCTGGATGCATAAAATCTTGATGATAGATAGCTCTTGTTAATGTTTGAAAATTGTGCTGGTAGAATAGTTGGTTTCCATAAATACTCAGTGGCAGGACAAGGAGAAGCAACTAAAAAAAGGGTTACAATAACATTTTTCTCTCTAGAAGCAGATCAAAGAGCAGTGCATCAACTCAATAATGACGAACTAGGAGGTTCATATTTGTCTTTCTATTCATAGATTACATTCAATCACTGGGTTGGACAATTGCAATAGGATATAAAGTAGGGGCGATCACGGTAGTAGAAAAATGGGTATTTTTCTTTTGTTTATTCCTTTGCATAGTACCGCTCTATCCTTCATTTCCCAAAAAAACATTGATCGAGATGCCTTCGATTGTTCACTATGCATTCTAAAACATCCCACCAAGTCATATCTCCATGCACCTCCTTATTAATCAATCCTTTGCTTATAGGCTATGTTTCTTACTGCGAAAACCTGGAAAGGATCCCAACGTAGATTAATTATTACCAACTAAGGTGACAATAGTTTGAGAACCACATAGAGATAAATTTTGGCTTGGATAACCAAGTTGATCTCCAATTGATTTTGTATTTGACTGGGATCAACTGAAAGGGTGACTGAGGTCGGTGAGGCCATTAATGAATAATGTTGAATGTGTACATGGAGCAGATGATGTTGTAGCATCTTCTACTAGAAACTGCAATTGTGTTCATTGATAGAGAAATTGTTTTCTACATCCCACACGAACTATCATATTTAGTTGAAGGCTAATATGTATCACCAAGACTACATTCAGCTGAGGTTATTTTCTCTGTAGCGCTACCTTTCAAATTCTCCTTGAAACTTACACCATTATATGAAGTTCTTAATTAAGAATATGTCCAAAACTCATAGAACTTGATTTAAGTGGAGTAACACTATTGAAACCAAAGGAAGTACTATTGTTGAGGAAGTGTTGCTTTATCTTTATTGTTTATATATGCCCAGATCCAATTATTACACCCCATGCTATTCCCAGGAAACTAATTTGCAATGTTTTTAAGGACAGTTCTTACAGGAAGTTGCTTGATATACTACCAAGATTTTGTTCTACATGATTATTAATGGTTGGACACTTTCTTGCATTAAGGTATGTTCATCATCTGTAGTACTTAGATTTTCCCAATTATAAAGTATAGTGTCTATTACAAGGTTTCTTCTTAGAATTGATTCTCTCATAAAAAGGTCTGATGTACGAGTGACTAGAACTTAACATCATACATTTTATTGACCGAAATGCACTCAGAGCATAAAAAAGCATTCATTTCTTCAGAGCACTTATTGGTACACGGTTGCATTAGTTGTAGCATAAATACGAAGGGATAAGAATAAATACGAAGGTGGGTCTTTCAACAAGTGTGATACTTACATTCTCTGAGAAGCCTGTTTCTGGATTCATGGAATGAGGACGTTCAACTCAAGGTAGTAATTACACACTTTGTTTTCTTTTTAGTGTAGCTCTTCTACAATTAGACCTTAGTATCCTTGATGCAGTTGTTGGATTAACGTATAGTATGTTCCACTCTCTTCTTTGTATTACCATAATTTCTTCTTTATTTTGACTCATATACCATGAGCTTTGTATATATCTTTTGTGAACCCTCATGGAACAATGTTGTAACAACTTTATGAGACAATAAACCATATCTTCAGTTGCATCATAAAGTTTAATATGGTTCTTTAGATCTCCTTTTTCTTCAGGTAAAGTTATGAAAATGATACGTCATGGGAGGCAGCAAGTATCTCATTCAAATCTACAAAGAATTCTCCACAACTCTACTCATGGAATGATTCACATTCTATAAATAAGCCTCAATATCCCCACTCAATATACTTATTCAGGACTACATAAATTACCTTATTGGAATTGGAATTGAAATAAATTCATGATAAGACATTGCAGAGAAAAATTTTGAATCTTTTTAGGTTCATAAACAAGATTTAAGGGGCATTTCTTAATCATTTTGGAATCTATCGAATAGTTAAGTAGGAAGATTATTTTTTTTGTAAATATGTTAAAAAATCTTATCCGTTGTTATCAATAGCATATGTTTTCTAAAATTGGAAATTTTACTTCTTGATCTAAGATGGATTTGCAATAATCCTAAAAACTTGACAGATGAATCCCGAAAACCATTTCCAACAACCTGTGGATGATTTCTCATATCGAAAACCTAGCATGGGAATTTTTCCTTGTATAATTGGGTGATGGGAAAATGATCCATGGCTTATCGTGTTGCAAAATTTCTAAGAAGGTTTTGCTCAAGTTTCTTGGGGTTATTGGCCCCTATTAAAACCAATCCACATTCTTTTCCATGGATGTGTTTGATACTAAATGGGATGGAGTCTTTAAATAAATTTTATGCAATGTAAGTATGCTATCATCCCTTCTATTTTTTTCATTAAAATTATTTGATGACATAGATTGTGATAGGAATACAAAAATTTTAACATCACCTCCTAGTGGAAATCAAATATGTTTTTGAAGGAGAGTCTAAAAACCTATAGGTTGGTTTGTCTACAATTCAAAATACTAAACTACAATAAGATCTATGCGTGTTTTTAGATCAGCACCGTGAAATGTAATTCGGATTAGAAAAAAAATGTAATGCTAGTGCCCCAAGGGCTAGAAGTCTATGGTCCCTTTGCTCCAATGTTTATTTGGGGAGGTTAATTTCCCTTCTTACCTGGGGCATCTCATTTCAGGAATTTTAACCTACTATTCTATATATTTTCAATATTTCATAGAAATCTATATCTAAGTAGATGAGGTGAAAATATCCAATAACCTTGAATATGTAATAAACAATAGTGATAAAATTGCATTGGTTACAACATAGTTTCATGTTGTTTAAGGGTCAAGATATCACAGGCAGTGTGTTATGTTGCTCTAGACACAACAATAATGGAACTTGTAAGAGATGCATTTTACCAAACATAATGCCCTCTCTAACATTTGATGAAATTTAATATTCTCTAGTTCCACATTGGAGGAAATCATCAATTTCACCACTACATGCTGTATGTGTACAGGTTCCACTAGTTCCATTATACCATTAATAGATCAAGAAAACAATTGGGAATAAATAGGTCAAAGGGACTGCTATATAAATTGGAAATAATACATAGTGGGAGAATGATCTCCTGTAAAAGAATATATATCCTATGAGGTTAAAGACATAGAATTTAAAATATATCCTCAAGGAAACAAAAGGATACAAAACTAGGATTCCTAGAGAGGAGAGGAACAAAAAGATATATATCCTTTGGGTGTTTGCAAAACTTGTCAAAAATGTTCTAGGTGTTCTATCGAGATCCAAATGTAAACCACAATTTCATTAAGGTATGTTTCCTTCAAGTTATTTGTGAACAGTTGAAGGATGTTTATAAAATGCATGAATGTTGAACGTGCATTATCCAATCCAAAAGGCCTTCTAGGCCTCTCACATCTATCTCCTTTGTCTTGAATGTTGTAAAACACCAAGTTTATCCCCTAGTAAATAATGTGGCTAAGAATAATCTATGTTATTCTTATTTGGTGTAGTTGGCATAAATGGGGGTGCATTAGTGAAGGAATAGCTATTTGGAATTATTACAGAAACATACCCTATGTTATAATGTTGTACTAATGGATAAAAGGGTTCGACTTCCATTCATTATTTCCACCCATTTGGGTTTTGAGAAGAGTTCTCAGCCCCGATGTAGCATTCATGGGAGGTAGGATTTAGATTCTATCTATGGTTTATGGGATGTTGGGTTCTACCATTCTTGTGGAAGATGAATGGTGCAGAATAACATATACAAAACTTGCTAGAATCCTAGCATAGTAGGTTCTAGTACAGATATCTATTGTAGTAGAAATGAGTAGAGAAGATTCATAGCTCTAATATGGTTGGGGATGGCAGAGATTTGGATAAAATGATATGTGATTGTTATATTCATTGGTTGGACCTAATAACATACTTGTAATAGACTTTCCTTTCCTATTCTAGAGTGGATAGAAAGAATTTTGAGATTGACCATCAAATTTTGTGGCTAAAAATGTTTCTGATGGTTAAATAACCATAAAATTTATAATCCTACTTAGAAATATTTTCCCCATTTTATACTTGTTTGATATATATGTATTATCCACTTGACACATGTTTTGATTACTGGTAGGTGTGGAAATTGAACCCAAGTGATAGAACAATCGCACTCACAAAATTCCTAATCAAACATGCAAATTTACACACAAAGGAGACTGAAATTGGAGCATAACACTAATTTGTATTGAATAAGTGTACAATAGCCAACCTTATGAATTCATAGGCTGCTGAAATATATAATTACATGAAAGATTCAAATGCATAAGGATTCCATTCGAAATAGTCAAAATGTAGGCTTACTAAATCTAGTCAAATCCCCCATAGGTGCATAAAGCAGTTTCCAAATCTACCTAGAGGCTCACGAATTGGAAAAGTCAAGTAGGAAAGATAATAAGTGATGGAAATACAACTCATGCATGCTTTTATTAGGATAAAATAATGGAGGATGATGAGGGAAAAAAACAAGTCAACTGCACCTAGTCTTACTTTCCCTTTTGCCATAAATCTCAATAAAGCAGGCAACTTAGAAAAAAAAGCAGATATGCACTAGCAAGGTTCTGGAATAAAGAAAATATGCTAAATATGGATTCCAAGAGGTTTCCCAAGCACTCCATGACTCAGTTTTAGCAAGCTCAACTTCTATGGCATGTGGAAGACAACTTGCATAGAGTGGAATATTGAAAACTAGGAAAATAAGACAAAAATGGATTAATTAATGTCTAAGGTAGGTAAATAAGGGTTGATTATTCTAAAACCCCCCATTAAGCCTGAATTTATGAGTAAATATTAGAAAAATATAGGGCCTAGCAACAAGGCTTAGTCATCCTTTACATACTTCATGTCCATTTAACCAAGGAAAGAGGCAAAAACCCAGTGGGAAAATCGTCCCTTAAACATGGACAGTAAAACAAAATTTGAAAATCTTGTCATCAATCATGCTTCACAACATAATTAGTAATCCCCAGCAGTGATTTGAGATTGTTGAAATTCTTCTCACAAAAAACTTTGGCGAATATGTCTGCTACTTGTTCTGAAGATGCACAGAAGAGTAGGTGAATGGTACCATCATGCACAAGCTGTCTGATGTAGTGCATATGGATATCAATGTGTTTGGTTCTCTATCTCTAAACTGGATCATGTTATAGCTTATTTTACAACACCAGGTGAATCACACTTGTATGGCCTTCCCCTATCCCTCTGTAGACTCCTTAGACCCCTTGGACCCTTTTTTGTCTGTTGGTGTTTCTTAGACCATCCCTATAAACATGTGAAAATTGATATACATGACTTTTAAACCCCTTATCGCATATATACATGCATTTGACCCCTAAAACCGTGTACATTGGGATGTGTACAAAATCCAAATCCTTTTGGAATTTTCCTTGACATGGATCCGACTCACTTGTCTCCTGGCCTTCCATATGCCTTGAGATCGCTCGGATTCAACCTTTCATTACCCCATTGAAAAGATATATAAGGAACTCTTTGGACACATTGAAGGCATAAAATAATTGAGAGCAAAGAAACTATAGTCCATTGTTGCTGAAACTTGTGCTTCAGTCTACATCCCTTTGTCCCTTGGAGCACTTTTGTGTTCTTCCCAAGCTTGCCTTTTGCTTGTGAGCTTTCTATTGAGAGATGGAGGATTGAGGTGGTGGAGGCCCAAGTGGGGGATTCAGTTTCTCCAATTTGTAGATGTGCCGATAGTGGTTGTATCCATTGTAATATTTGATTTTATATTAATAGAAATATATTTTCCTATCCAATAATGTATGTTTGAATGAATATTTTATCCATGGATGATTTCAAATGCTTATACATTATTGATTATAGATGCTATAATAGATCTAACACCAATATATATAGTATGCTTGTATTGTTTACTTTTTGTTGAGGAAGTAATTAATCAATTCAAGTTGAAGTTGGAAATCTCAACGGGGATCTACTTCAATTTTCCGGAATAAGGTATGAGGTATGATCCTTTAGTGTTAGATATTTGATTTCTATTGCATATTGGAAAGGATTGATTTCTGGAGTCAAGCTGTCTATTGTGGTACCCCAAGCCATAGGAATATTTCTCACCAACAGAATTGGCGACTCCGCTAGGGAGTTCCTAGTCATTTTTCCTTTGGGGGTTTTTATTGGCACAATGGGCTTGATATTATTGACTTCCTCTTTATTTCTCCTTGTTTCTGTGTTGCATTGTACAGTATGTTCATCCATTGACACTCCCCTTTATTGGTTTGACCCTTGGCCTAATTTTTACCACTATCTTCTCTGTATATGTAGCTTTTTGGCCAAAACTCGCGTACACACACGGATTTTTGGCCAAAAGTCGTGTATACACGCAGGTTTTTGGCCAAAATATGCATATACATGTAGGTTTTTGGCCAAAAGTTGCGTATATATGCAGTTGTTCTTTAAACAGTCATGTACATCCTCCCTTTTGGTGAGTTTGATGTTGTGGGAAGTTCTTGGGTGGGTTGTGAGTGTGGTTGGGTCTTCCTTGGGTTTGATGTTGTCTATTGGATGCTTCTTTTGTGACCAGAGATTGCTTTTTCATTGATTTTTATTTGAATGTAGTTTTAGTCATTTATCCTTTTTGTTTTTCCATTAGTGCATTACTCTTTTTTGTCTCAGTGTCTTGCCAAGATTGTGTTTTATACTTGTTGTAGAGACTGAGCGTTTTAGATGACTTTTATTGCATTTTTCATTCTTTTATATTGAAAAATACAAGGTAGTTGCATTTTTTGCATATGGATTTTAGGAGGTACTTGCATTAGATTGCTTGGATGAGAGTTGTATTTAGGCCTTCATATAGGAAGGATTGCATTGGCATTCAGAAAATAATATATATTTTTGCATCTAATGTAGTGGCATACCCTATTTTTCATTTGAAAAAGATTGCACTTAGCATTGTTTGTTATGGTATGCACTTTTATTTCACTGCTAAGTTTTCTTATCACTAGTTGCATGGCAATTTCCCTTTAAATAATTACAACCAATTAAAATCAATGCTTAATTAAAATGAATTACACTATTTTCTTTGATAGGGTACACCAACAAGATTAGGTTTTAGGGTCTTGGAATAGTTCATTGTCAGTAAATTCTCCAAGACCACTAAACATCAACATGTATGTGTCTGTCTAGGTGAGAGTGTGAAATTCCTTGTTATAATTGGTGTTTCTGAGGATCCTCCTCTCAAAAGGGAGTTAAGCACGAGGCAGTGTGAGCGGTTATGATTGGGATGACCCCTGGTTGTAACTGAGTAGCACCGAAGATATTTCCAGGATTGTATTCGTATTTGGGGGCCTTTTAGAGAGTTTCGGGCTTTGCTACCCTACCCATACCGTCAATCCCGCCTGCAACTGTCTTCCTGAGCATTGACTATATTGAGGTGACCTTAGTTGCCTTACCTAAGTTATCGAGGGGTACTTTGCAAGGGTTATCCTGTAGGTGTCCTAGCCAGGTTGGGGTCAGACAGCACAGTCGCTTTACGCGTTGAAGCTGAGGGCCACAATAATTGTTTACGTACCTCTGCTTGTAGTGTATGGGAGTTTCGAGCCTCTCCTAGGCGAGACATACCTGCTGCATTTGGGAGCTCACATATCCTCCCCTTAGTTTGCTTGTATTTTGGCTGTAGAGTTTCTTAGGAGTGTACTCTTTGTGCACTCATTGGCCTTTGGGATCACGGTTACTTGAGTATATTTATGCTTTCTTGAGTTTGGGTCCTTTTATTTTCGGCATGCCTGGTATCTTATCACTCGTCCTTGGTCCTAGTACGAACCCTTGTGTCAGACTTGGGGGCATCATAGCCCCTTACTGTGATCATAGATTTGGGAATGGTCATATTCCACCCTCTACTCCATTTGTGGAGGATGTTGAATCTCTTCTCTCAGTCTTTACATCAGTGGTCACCCTCACGGGGGTGGTAGTGGATACATGAACGTTGGGTCTACACTTTACTTTCCCTTTTTATGTCTCATCATTCACTGCATTGTTTCCTTTAGGTGAATTTGTCATGATCATTCCTCCCTATATCCTATAGTTTGGATTCTTTATTGACTATTTTTGGTTGTTTTGGACTAATATGGTTGTTATGTAGGGTCCAGTTTTTGTACACTCTCTCTAAGGTTTCAACCCGTTTGTTCCTATCACAAGTATTATGTCTGAACTGACATATAGGTTAGGATATCACATCCGCTTGCACTTATACATTGCCTTATGATCATTCCATCTTAACCTTATGTACGAACCCATTCCATGGCATCATGAAACCTTCATAGTGCCGTTAGAAGTGATATTATGTGAATGGTAGAGCTTTCCTATACATGGGTGTCCTAGTTATCTCCCTTCTACATTTGGTACCCATGCTGTGAGTCCTCTCTTAGGTTCGGGAATCCCTTTTAGTCCCGCCATGTCCTTGAGCAAGAGCTTCATACTCCTCTTGAACTTTATGCTGGCCATTTCCCTAGGACTCCCTTATGTCAAGTTGTAATTGAATTATCATGAGCTTTGCCTTCCTTCTTGAGCCTTACATTGGCTTCCCTGACTTTGAGTTTCAGCCATATAGCCCGAGCTTGTCTCATGTCTAGCCATGCAAATCCATTTTATATATCCTTTGTAGTTTGATCCCCTATTTTTACCAGGAGGGGACTTTTCCCCGATTGTCGCTATCCTACACATAGATCCTTGCATTGAGCATAGGTATGTTCCACTACTTGGAACTAGTTTTTTTGCCCATTATGACACTCGTCCCCTCCTAGTATGTAACTGTAAAGTAGTTATATTCTTTTTCAATATTTTTAAATATTTGAAAAAGTCCAAAAAAAAATCAAAAAACCAAAAACCCGGACAAGGAAAGATGTTATCTTTTGGCAGTTGTCAAGTCATGTCGCCTTCGAACAGAGCACTGTATATCACATCCATTGGTTGGGTTTATATTTTTACTTTAGGAGTTGTATTTGTTTATTTGAGTTTATCTCCACTGACTGGTTAAGCTTCTAGTCCCCATGGAGCCTCTGTCGATGCCTCCTGTGTCGTAGAGATGTCCCAATTTTGTATATCAATTCTATGCTACCTTTGTTCAGTCACCATTCACTGTTATGCTCTTTTTCAAAGGAAGTTGAAACTTGATTCAGCCATTCCTTAGTTATCTTGACTTTGCATGTCGATCATTCCTGGTGCAGTTACCGGTTCATGCACCTTATGATCAAGTCCTTCCACATTATACAGCTTTGATAAGTACCTCGTGTTGGATGATGGGGGATGCCTTAATTCCCTCCTTCCAGTGGATTTCATCCCATCGACTTCAGATCATTTATTCTAGGATTGGAATCTAGAGTCATTTTTGAGTGCCTTGAGACTTGCAGTCATCAATGACAGGTTCTCTTCCCATCGACAGTTTTTTGGAATACATCAATGTCCCTTGATCGATGGATCCTCTCAAGTGTTTGACCTCAACACATTTATTCACACTTGTTATTTTGCACTCTAGTACCTTGATTACCATTATCATTATCAGTGGGTGATCTCGCATCTGTTAATGGTATACATCAATGACCAGTAATCAGTCGATGGACTACTATGTTCGACCTCGACACCTCTATTCACATAGTAGGACTTGTTCTCGTAGCGGTTTGTGTAGAAGGCCTTCCAGATTGGTGGCATCTCTTATATGCTACCTCCTTGATCATGCCAGTGTTCATGAGATTTCAGCTCTCGTGACTTGATTCCAGTATGTGTCAGAAATTTCCAGCTATTATGGAGATCTTGATCCATTGTATATCTTCAGCTATTATGGAGATCATGATCCTTTGTATATCTTCATCATGGAGTTTCTGAGTTATGTATATTGTACGTGGTGATGACCACTTATGTCATATTTTGTATCATTCCTATTCATGGCCATTGTATTCTTATGTATCTGAGACTGCTATATGTAGTTGCAGTTATGTGCAGAGTTGTATCATTGTACTATGTTGATTGGGTGGCTGGTCTTCCATTTGGGATTCTTCATCACTCCACTTCTGGGATGGACTTACAATATATTTCGGCCATCGTATGACCCCTCTGACCTCACACATTAGGGGGCATCTGTTATAGTTGATTTTACTAAACCAGGTGAATCACACTTGTATGGCCTTCCCCTGTCCCTCTGCAGACTCCTTAGACCCCTTGGACCATTTTTTATCCTTTGATGTTTCCTCGACCATCCCTATAAACATGTAAAAATTGTTATACACGACTTTTAAACCCTTTATTGCATATATACGTGGGTTTGACCCCTAAAACTTAGTACATAGGGATGTGTACAAAATCCAAATCCTTTTGGAGTTTTCCTTGACATGGATCCGACTCACTTGTCTCCTGGCCTTCCATATGCCTTGAGATCGCTCGAATTTGACCTTTCATTACCCCATTGAAAAGCTATATTGTCACATACCCCAATTTTGTAAAATAATGTTATTTGTTTTAAATTGATTCCTAAGACATTATGTTAAATTTAATGCTAAGTTGAAACTGATGACTCAGCAGAGTCAAAATATGTGGAATGTAATTCTGAATATGTTACTTTTAATAAATAAAAAGTGGAGACAACAGCTTGGGAGAGCTATTAATAAGAGTGTTACCGGTCAAACTAGTGGAAGGAACTAGGTGGAAAGCAAAAAGACAAGTGGCAGCATCCTCAAACACTTCCTACATTGCAGGTGGCAACTTCCCTACATTTTGGGTCATGATCACCCAAGAAAGTGGGATCAGAGCAGGTGGCTCAATTAATGACAACTAACCCAAAAAGACCTAGGCAATCTTAAAAAAATGCCCAATGTAGAGAGCTGAGGCTGCTCATATATTTTCTAGGACAAGAATCATTCAGGGGGAATACACTTCAAGGAATTCATTGGGAAAAGGGAAACTGTAAGGAAGGTGTTTGAGGGATAAACTACAAGAACTTGATCTAATATATCTTTTTAGCTGAGAGATTTGACTAACGGGTTCAGTATTGGTATTGAGTCTCATGACTAGTACTTGGTTATTTCCTTACCTAGTTCCATCCAGGGAGACCAGAGCAGGCTCAGGGGTCCTGAGGAGTCACTGTTTGAGCACTCTCTAGGAGTTGGTAGAGAGGAACGGCCTCCCATTGCTGTTGTCGACCAAGCTTTAAGAACAGGTTCTGCTATCTACTAATTTCTGTGTTAATACCTTTGTGTGAGTGAATGATGCATTTGCAGGTTATGATGTAAACTTAGAGGATAGAATATATTATCTTGTTTAGTAATGAATTTATTCTTGATGAAAAATAAATCCTACCTACGTTTTTCCCTGTCTAGAGTAGTCCAGATATTACTCTAGCACAGGTGGTGTATTTAAATGAATGAAGTATGATGTAAATTCAAATAAGATGTTAGCTTGAATACTAGAATGTTTTCTTTTATTAAGATCTTTGATATTAGAAGAACTATTATTCTATACATAGAGTAGTGTTAGACCTAGACTGTGAATGTCAGAATATTAGAAAAGGAAAGGAAGTTATATCATTATACTAACAGTAGTATGTTTTAGTAGATGAAATATTTCTCTACACAGTAATCACTTCCGAAATCCTTATATATATTTTGAAACAAAAGGAAAAGAAGACAATAGTTAAAAGATGTAGTATTGGGTTAATTAAAATGCCTTTTTAGTTCTGCAGTCCATTTCTTTTCGTATTTAGGATAAATAACTATTGTATTAGTAGCAACCAAACTGTGAGTAAGGATGGAAAAACCTTGATTTAATTCTAAAGATAAAATTATTTGGTTTAACATTGTTAGCTAGGTGATTTCATTTATGACTGATAACATAAATAATTCATTCATCTTATCTAGCTGAACTTACGCAAGTTCTACAACTACTAACCTGTCTCTTAAGGAATTTAAACAAACACTATTATTTATTTAGAGAAAGGAACACAATTAATTTGTTATTTCCCTTATTTTAAAATTTATAATGTTATAATCCAAATAGGGTAATATAGATGCAAAAGGAAATTCTTTATAAATTATTCAGTATAGAAAGCATAAGAGTATAAAAATAAAATATTTTCCCATCTATAAACTTCATAAATAGACTAAGTATAATGATAATGTACATAATTATAGAAATAATAAGTATCTATAAGTAAAATAACATTCTTTTTAAACATTATAATAAATATCAAGTAAACATAAACTTTGTACTTTAAATATGTAACTATACAGTTACATAAGTACGACTCTAAAACATTAAATTACTTATTCCTTTTAAAAGTTAACAAATATAAAATGATATTTAAAACCTTATTAGAATAGAGGAAAATGAGGTAAACAGATAATATTTAGAATAATTTACAGAGTAAATT
Organism: Pseudotsuga menziesii; assembly: GCA_001517045.1. Taxonomy (NCBI): domain Eukaryota; kingdom Viridiplantae; phylum Streptophyta; class Pinopsida; order Pinales; family Pinaceae; genus Pseudotsuga; species Pseudotsuga menziesii. The sequence goes on along the minus strand of LPNX010011540.1, from coordinate 269,230 downwards.
TAAATGTAATAACTTGCAGGAAATAAATTAACAGAACATAGACATGCTTGATTCACTGAGCTTAATAACCCATTTTACAGTAAATGAAATAACAGAGTAATTTATAGTATTATATTGTAATAAAAAGATAACTTAAAAACAGTAAATACATATTTATATCGTGGAGTTAGGATAAAAACCCTAATGTATCAAAATTACAACAGAGGTATTAGACAAGAGAGTCTAAGCTCCTTTCTATTGCCTCTCGGCTTCTAAGAGTTAACAAAGAATGGCTTAACAAGCCTTCTATATTTTTATACATTCTATATACAAAACAAGAAGCAAAATCAAAATTTATAGGTCACGGCCTAAGCCGGAAGCCCTGCATAAAGCAAGGGTTTATCATCAACAAAAGAAGCGAACCAAGTTAACCCAGGTAAACCAAAACCACGAGGGTTTTGCAGGCCACAGTGACTAACCATCAAATGTCCCATAAGGAACTGAACAAGGACAAACTACCATGGGATATCTAAGGCTTACACGTAAGCAAGTGGTTGTCCCAGCTTTGCACCAACCACGCAGAAGGACAACCCATCACCTGTATAACAACAACCATGATATTGTTAAGATTTTTCACTTACATAAACAGAGATGTAATGAAACAGAGATGTAAAGAAACAAAGATGCCAATAATAGTTCTTACCTAAAACTTCAATGTAACGTAACCACCCACACACGGTAGTGCCGCCACCAAGTCAAGGAGAAACAAATCCTTCATCTGCCACAGGAAAGAGGGAGGTTACCAATGCAACAACGACCATCAACATCCAAGAGTTGGAGCGAAAATCCAGGCAAATATAAATGCTTGGGATTCCACTACTCCCCAACCAAATTGTTCACTCTGTTGAGAAACCCTAGGACTCAACAATCATAAGATGCAAAGCCACAACTCTCACTATCAGGCCAAAGAAGATTGAGAGTTTTACAGTCTATTAAATACTGAAATGAGCAAGCCGCGAAGGTTAAACCCCAGAGGAAAACAACCAACCCAGTTCAAGCAGCAAACAATTTTGTTACAGCTCTTCTCTATTGAGTGTTAAGGGGAAGATTTCAAGGTGCAAGAGATAAGAAGCAAGTGGGGAGACTATCAGCAAACTAGTTGCAGAGCGACAGGGAGGTCAAAACACAGTAGCAGAGCAGCCAGAGGCTGAAAATGATGAAGGGAATAACAAGTCTAGGGTTCACAAGGGCCTTTTAACTTCACAACTCTTGGCTACAATGAGTCCACGTACATAATCAAATTATTTGCATGCAGTGGGTAATCTATATAGTTCCGACATACAATCAACAAAAACGATTTTTTTATTCCAATCATATGGTGGCTGAAGGTTCTACAAGGTTCGATAATCCCAAAGTCAACCAAGCTTCCACGCTGTAATGTTAAACAAAAATAACTTTAGATCAAAGGTTAGGCCATAAACTCATCAAGGGCGTGGTCTATTCTACAACCCATCACTTATGCAAACAAGGTATTCATTCAATAAACAATTATATCCCTATCAAAGGTTTTGCCACTTTAATATTTTTTTTACAAAAGAAATTCATAAAATTTATTTGGGATAAGATACCCTTCTTGCTAGCTTGATTCTAGTTATGCCTTTGAGTATTTATTTATAAACTACTAAGTTTGCAAATGAAAATGTTAAGCCTTATAGTATTTATCAAGCTTGTCAATAGGAAACTTTGATGATTTAATAACAATAACTGGACAATATCTTCCAAGTAAGTTAGGTGTAAAAGAACTTAGTTCTTCAACACTAACTTAATCCATTTGATAACAGTAGTTAGTGATGATATAATTCCTGTTAAGCCTCAAAGCTTTAGAAGATAGAATAATAGTATAAAAACTCTTAAACTATTGTGCATTACTTTCTTATCACAAGAATTAACCAAAAAAATTTCATGACGTAAATCGTTTATGATCACAGTTTAAGATAGACCCTTAAACGTAAAACCCCGCCATCTTTAACCTATGTGTAAGGAAAGATTTAAGCCGTTTACACATGATGACTTTGGTAAACATTGATAAAAATTGAAGAGGTTAGTTCGCAATAAAAATTATAAATTACAAACTAGAGAGAGAGAGAGCAACTGTCACCATTACTGTTAGGATTGAATCTATTTTCTGTGGCATCTTTAAAAAGAATAACAATCTAATTGTTTTACCTCATAAAAGCATTTGAAATTGAAACAGCATTTATATTCTTTTACCGAGCTATTATTTTTGCAACGAACATATATCTGCATGCTTTATGATTATTGGCAAGCGGCACAGGATCTTTCTTACCTGTAAATCTGTAAGATCAGGTAAACTTTCTGCGTTAGTTGAAAAGCTAAGTAAGCCCCAGAATACCAAGATAGTCCACCTTGTTGTCGCAAAGAAAAATAAATAAATCATTAAACTGAAAAAGAATTATTCTTTAAGATAAACATAATCAAGTAGATAATTTAGATTATGAAATCATTAACATATAACTAATTAAAACAATTAGCTGACTGCATTATTGGATGTTATCTGTATTTTCAAAATTTTAATTTTTTCGATAAATTTGGGATTTTGACATGTGGTATCAGAGCACAAGGTTCAAACACTAGGCCTTGATGCATCCCAACTAGCTTTCATAGAACAGTAAATTAAAATAATATGCTAATATATATTTTGTTTTATGTTAAGAACAGAAAATTGCCTTTTCTGAAGTTTAACAGGCAGGTATGGAAAGGCTGGGAGAGTATGCATAGGAGGAGTCTCCAGATACAGAAACAAGAAATTTTCCCATAGAACCTATATTAGAAGAGGTGACTGTCAACTCCTCAGAGCTGTTACAGACTGTAAAAGATTTAAAAACTGAAATGGAGTCTGTAAAGAGGGAGAATGAAAGGATTCTAAGGCTCAAGAAGAATTGAACCAAATTTTAATAGAAAATTTTCAAACTGAAGGAAGGAGTAGAAGGTCAGAGTCTGAAGATGTCAGTCATCAAAGAAAATCCAAAAAGATGAAGCTTGTAAAAACTGAAAGTAGTTCGTCATCTGAAGGGTTTGGTGAATGACAAAGTTACCATACTAGTAGTGACAGTAGTGAAGATGATTTGTATGACAAGAAGAAGAAATACAAACTATATGAGGAAATTTCAGGGGAGTTCAAAAAGATAAAGCCACCAAATTTTAATGGAGAGACTGAGAAGGGGGAGGAAGCAGAGTCCTGGTTGTCTAGGATGAAGAAGTACTTCCATATATATAATTACTCTAACTAGTTAAAGGTAAGAATGGATATATATAACCTTTTAGGAAAAGCTGACATATGGTGGCAAGACTTGAAGAGAGTCAAGGGTATAAGAGAGAAAGAAGTTAATTGGAGTACCTTTAAAAGGTATTTCAAAAATAAATTTATGTCTGAATAGTATTATGAGGAAAGAGCTAAAGAGTTTTATGAATTGAAGTTAGGTTTAATGACAATGAAGGATATGAACAGCAAATTCTTAAGTTTACTTAGGTATGTACCCTACCTAGTATATGAGAAACCAAAAGTACAGTGATTTCTTAGCTATCTACCGTATCATATTAAAGATAGAATTGAATATGATAACCCAAAGACTTTGGAGGAAGCTATGAGGAAGGCTAACTTTTGTTTTGAGCAAAATTGGAAGAAAGAAGGCTTGGCCAATTGGAAGGCTAAGAAAAATAACAATCATCCTGAATTTAAGAACAAGGAATTTGTACCTCATAGAAATTTCAAGAATAATAAGACCAAAAGTTATTCTAACAACAATAATTTCTAGGGAAATAGGAATAGTACTTCCAACAATTCGAATAATTTTAAGGGCAAGGAAACTGCAAATAACCATGGAAATTTTACCAAAATTTTTGAACGTAAAGAGCCTGTTAAGTGCTGGGAATGTAGTGGCCCACACTATGCCTCGGTCTGTCCAAACCAGAAAAAGACTGTTAGCAATATTCATACTTTACAGGAGGAGATGACCATTGGGGAACTAGCAAGGAGCGTGCCCAGAATTAATGCGGCTTTGGAGAACCACCAAGCTGAATATCAGAATTCCATGGTGGAAGTAGAAGGTATGATTAATCAAACCCCTATAACCATTTTAATTGATCCAGGAGCTAGTCTCAGTTATATTGCACCTCAGATAGTGGAAAAATGTAAGTTGTCTGTCGATAAGTTTGAGAATTCATGGTTGGTTCAACTAGACACTAGGGCTAAAAGAAAAATAACTTGTTTTGTGAAAGAATGTGCTTTACTTATGAATGAATTTGAAACTGTAGTTAAACTTAATGTTTTGTCACTTGGCTCATATGATTTGCTGATTGGTATGGACTGGTTAGAACAGCATAAGGTAATTTGAAACTGTTACAATAAAACTTTCACATGCTTAAATAGTGATGAACAACCAGTAAAGGTTAAGGGTATTCCTAGAAAAACTATGGTAAGGCAGATTTCTGCTTTACAACTTAAAAGGGCTGTTAGAAAAGGATGTAAATCTTATGCAGTAACGATTACAGATGAGGAAGGAAAAAACTAAAATAGATAAGTTAAAAATAGAAAATATTCATATTTTAATAGAATATACTGATGTATTCCCAGAATAAATTCCAGGATTACCTCCGAAAAGAGAATTGGATTTCACCATTGAACTGGTACCGGGTGCGGTACCTAGCTCAAAGGATCCTTATCGAATGAACATATTGGAACTTAATGAGTTAAATTCACAATTAAAAGAGTTAATTGATAAAAAGTACATTCGACCTAGTGTGTCTCCTTGGGGGGCACCATTCATCTTTGTTAATAAAAAAAGACGGAACTATGCGATTATGCATAGACTACTGTTAGCTAAACAAGATGACTATTAAAAATAGATATCTGTTTCCCCGCATAGATGATACATTTGATCAACTACGAGGATCCACAGTGTTTTAGAAGATATATTTGAGGTCAGGATATCATCAAGTAAGGATTAAAGATGAAGATATCTTCAAGACATCCTTTAGAACAAGATATGGACACTACGAATTTGTCGTAATTCCATTCGGGCTTACTAATGCCCTAGCTGTCTTTATGTGTTTAATGAATAATATAATGCATAAGTATTTAGATAAGTTTGTGGTCTTGTTTATCGACGACATCCTAATCTACTCAAAAACTCAAGAAGAACATAAAGAACACCTAAAAATTGTTTTGCAAGAGTTGCGAGAACATCAACTCTTCACAAAGTTTAGTAAGTGTGATTTCTTTAAGGATAAAATTCAGTATTTAGGTCACGTAATGACCATTAGAGAAAATTTGGGGTCTAAAATAGGCCTTATAAGAAAACGTGCCAAAATAAGTTTTTGTGAGTTGGAATTCAAGAACCAATAGAATTTCAATAAAATAAGTCAACCATAATGGTTGAATTGACATATTTGTCATTAAAAAAAACTACTTTTTTTGTTCGTATTTTCGACATATCTCCCTGTGTTTTTACTCAAATTTCGATTGGGAGATCTTGTTGGATGCAGAATTTGATTCCGCATCCAACGAGTACCCACACTGCATACTTTTGACGGACCATCATCACGTTTTTTCAGGTATTTCTTGTTTTTGGGGTAGCAGGGTCCGTCAAAAGTATGCAGTGTGGGTACTCCTTGGATGCGGAATCAAATTCCACATCCAACGAGCTCTCCTGATCGAAATTTGAGTAAAAACACAAGGAGATATGTCGAAAATACGAACACAAAATGTAGTTTTTTTCTTTCTTCCTCCAAAATTAATCAATATTATTTTATTATTTTAACTATTATTTTATTATTTTCCTTAGGAGGCCCATTTTAGACCCCAAAATTCCTCTAATGCAAAGAAGGAATTTCTGTAGATTCTGAAAAGATACGAGAAATCGAAGATTGGCCGGTTCCTAAATATGTGACGGATGTTAGGTCATTTATGGGAATTACCGGTTATTACCGGAGGTTCATTGAAGGATTTTCAAGGATATAAAATCCGATAACTTCCTTGCAAAATAAATGAAAGAAATTTGAATGGAACCCGAAATGTGAAGAAATTTTTAAGAAGTTAAAAACTCTATTGACTAGTGCACCTATTCTAAGAATAGCAGATCCTAATAAAGAATTCATAGTGTGTACTGATGCCTGTAATGATGGCTTAGGTGGTGTTCTGACTCAAGAAGGGCATGTTATTGCCTATGAGTCTAGAAAGTTAAAAATTCATGAAAATAATTATGCAACCTATGATCTGGAACTAGCAGTTGTAATACACGCCTTAAAAATGTGGCTACATCACCTAATCGACAAAAAATTTATTTTAATGACTGATAATAAAGGATTGAAATATCTTCTAGATCAGCTTAATTTAAATGCTAGACAAGCTAGGTGGTTAGCTTTCTTAAGCGAGTATGATTTTGAAATCCAACATATAAAGGGTAAGGAAAATAAGGTGGCTAATGCATTAAGCAGAAATGCAAAGCTGAACTTTACAACAGCAATCAGCACTTACGTTTCAGACTTAAATGAACAGCTTAAAAAAGGGGTAAAACAAGATGAAATTTATCAGAAATTGTAAATTACAGCTAAGGAAGAACCTACATAAAGCTTAATAAAAGGTTATAGTTTAAATGAAAATGAATTTTTATTATATAAAGATAAACTATATCTACCTAATGTACCTAAGGTTAAGCTGTTAATTCTGTATGAAGTCCATAAAACACCATATCCAGGTCACCCAGGTTATCAAAAGACTTTAACCATGCTAAGAAAAGAGTACTTTTGGCCAAATATGAAAACTGAAGTAGCTGAATATATTGCAAGGTGTTTAGAATGTCAATAGGTAAAAACCAAACACCAACACATAGCTGGTTTGCTACAGCCTTTACCTATTCCTAGCTGGAAATAGGAAGTGATTAGCCTAGATTTTATTACTGGACTGCCTAGAAATCAAAATCAAAATGACTCTATTATGGTAGTGGTTGATAAGTTAAGCAAGGCAGCTCATTTTATACCTATTAAAACTACTTATAAGGCTATCAATATAGCTAATATTTTTCTAAAGCAGATTTTTGGAAGATCCTAAGTTATAATCTCAGACAGAGATCCTAAGTTTACAGGAAACTTTTGGAAGTCCTTGTTTAAAGGATTAAATACAACATTGAATTTCAGTACTTCCTTCCATCCTCAAACAGATGGAAAAACTAAAAGAGTAAACCAGGTACTGGAAGATTTATTGAGAATGTATGTGAAAGATCAGCCAGGTAAGTGGGAGAACTATTTACATCTAGTAGATTTTGTGTATAATAATAATTATCAGACATCAGCTAAATTTATTCGATTTGAAATTTTATATGGATGAAAATGTAACACTCTTCTCTATTGGAATAATCCAGTAGATAGATTGGTGTTAGGTCCAGAATTGTTGAAAGAAATGGAGGAAATTGTGAAGCAAGTGCAAGGAAATCTGAAAGTGGCATAGGATCGGCAAAAAAGTCAAGCACACTTGAAAAGAACTCAAAGGGAGTTCCAGGTAGGTGAACATGTTTTCATCAAGGTAAGGCCCAAGAAGAGCTCTCTAAGACTGGGGAGTTGCGCAAAGTTGGCACCTCGTTACTGTGGTCCGTTTGAAATTTTGTCTAGGATTGGTCAAGTAGCTTATCAACTAGCATTACCACCTAACTTGAGAGTATATAATGTTTTTCACATTTCTATTTTAAATAAATATGTTCACGATGCTACTCATGTGGTTAATTGGAATGGTGTACAAGTGGAACCAGAAGGAGAATTTTTGGTGGAACCGGACTGTATCCTCGGGAGGAGGGAAATTACACTTCGAAACCACACCATTAGGCGGGTGAAGGTGCAATGGAAGCACCTTAGTCCTGAAGAAGCCACCTGGGAATTGGAAAGTAAGATGTGAGAAGAATATCCAATTCTATTCCAGGGGACTTCGGAGGATGAAGAATAAATAACATTGAGGATGATGTTATATTTTAAGGGGGTTTGTATGTCACATACCTTAATTTTGTAAAATAATGTTATTTGTTTTAAATTGATTCCCAAGACATTATGTTAAATTTAATGCTAAGTTGAAACTGATGACTCAGCAGAGTCAAAAAATGTGGAATGTAATTCTGAATATTTTATTTTTAATAAATAAAAATTGGAGACAACAGCTTGGGAGAGCTGTTAATAAGAGTGTTACTGGTCAAACTAGTGGAAGGAACTAGGTGGAGAGCAAAAAGACAAGTGGCAGCATCCTCAAACACTTCCTATGTTGTAGGTGGAAACCTCCCTACATTTGGGGTCATGATCCCCCAAGAAAGTGGGATCACAGTAGGTGGCTCAATTAATGAAAACTAACCCAAAAAGACCTAGGCAATCTTATAAAAATGCCCAATGTAGAGAGCTGAGGCTGCTCATATATTTTTCAGGAGAAGAATCATTCAGGGGGAATACACTTCAAGGAATTCGTTGGGAAAAGGGAAACTGTAAGGAAGGTGTTTGAGGGATAAACTGTAGGAACTTGATCTAATATAGCTTTTTAGCTGAAAGATTTGACTGACGGGTTCAGTATTGGTATTGAATCTCATGACTAGTACTTGGTTATTGCCTCACCTAGTTCCATCCAGGGAGACCAGAGCAGGCTCAAGGGTCCTGAGGATTTGCTGTTTGAGCGCTCTCTAGGAGTTGACAGGGAGGAACGGCCTCCCATTGCTGTTGTCGACCAAGCTTTAAGAACAGGTTTTGCTATCTACTAATTTCTATGTTAATACCTTTGTGTGAATGAATGATGCATTTGCAGGTTATGATGTAAACTTAGAGGATAGAATATCTTATCTTGTTTAGTAATGAATTTATTCTTGATGAAAAATAAATCCTACCTGCGTTTTTCCCCATCTGGAGTAGTCCAGATCGTACTCTAGCACAGGTGGTGTATTTAAATGAATGAAGTATGATGTAAATTTAAATAATATGTTATCTTGAATACTAGAATGTTTTCTTTTATTAAGATATTTGATATCAGAAGAAATATTATTCTGTACATAGAGTAGTGTTAGACCTAGACTGTGAATGTCAGAATATTAGAAAATGAAAGTAAATTATATCATTATGCTAACAGTAGTATGTTTTAGTAGATGAAATATTCCTCTACACAGTATTCACTTCTGAAATTCTTATATCTATTTTGAAACAAAAGGAAAAGAAGATAATAGTTAAAATATGTAGTATTGGGTTAATTAAAATGCCTTTTTACTTATGTAGTCCATTTCTTTTCCTATTTAGGATAAATAACTACTCTATTAGTAGCAACCAAACTGTGGGTAAGGATGGAAAAACCTTGATTTATTTCTAAAGATAAAATTAGTTGGTTTAAGATTGTTAGCTAGGTGATTTCATTTATGACTGATAACGTAAATAATTCATTCATCTTATCTAGCTGAACTTATGCAAGTTCTACAGCTACTAAATTGTCTCTTAAGGAATTTAAACAAACACTATTATTTATTTAGAGAAAGGAACACAGTTAATTTGTTATTTCCCTTATTTTAAAATTTATAAAGTTATAATCCAAATAGGGTAATATAGATACAGAAGGAAATTCTTTATAAATTATTTAGTATAGAAAACAGAAGAGTATAACAATAAAATATTTTCCCATCTATACACTTCTTAAATAGACTAAGTATAACGATAATGTACATAATTATAGAAATAATAAGTATCTATAAGTAAAATAACATTATTTTTAAACATTATAATAAATATCAAGTAAACATAAACTTTGTACTTTAAAGATGTAACTATACAGTTACATAAGTACGAATCTAAGACATTAAATTACTTATTCCTTTTAAAAGTTAACAAATATAAAATGATATTTAAAACCTTATTAGAACAGAGGAAAATAAGGTAAACAGATAATATTTAGAATAATTTACAGAGTAAATCTAAATGTAATAACTTGAAGGAAATAAATTAATAGAACATAGACATGCCTGATTCACCGAGCTTAATAACCCATTTTATAGTAAAAGAAATAACAGAGTAATTTATAGTATTATATTGTAATAAAAAGATAACTTAAAAACAATAAATACATCTTTATATCATGGAGTCAGGTTATAAGACAAGAGAGTCTAAGCTCCTTTCTAATGCCTCTCGGCTTCTAAGAGTTAACAGAGAATCACTTAACATGCCTTCTATATTTTTATACATTCTATATACAAAACAAGAAGCAAAATCAAAATTTAGAGGTCACGGCCTAGGCCGGAAGCCCCACATAAAGCAAGGGTTTATCATCAACAAAAGTAGCGAACCAAGTTAACCCAGGTAAACCAAAACCACAAGGGTTTTGCAGGCCATGGTGACCAACCATCAAATGTCCCATAAGGAACTGAACAAGGACGAACTGCCATGGGATATCCAAGGCTTACCCGTAAGCAAGTGGTTGTCCCAGCTTTGCACCAACCACGTAGAAGGATAAGCCGTCACCTATGTAACAACAACCACGATATCGTTAAGATTTTCCACTTATATAAATAGAGATGTAATGAAACAGAGATGTAAAGAAACAAAGATGCCAATAATAGTTCTTACCGAAAACTTCAATGTAACGTAACCACCCACACACAGTAGTGCCTCCACCAATGCAAGGAGAAACAAATCCTTCATCTGCCATAGGAAAGAGGGAGGTTACCAACGCAGCAATGACCAACGACTGCCAAGAGTTGGAGTGATGAGCCAAGCAAATATAAATGCTTCGGCCACCACTACTCCCCAACCAAGTTGTTCACTCTGTTGAGAAACCCTAGGACTCAACAATCATAAGATGCGAATCCATGACTCTCACTACCGAGCCAAAGAAGATTGAGACTTTTATAGTCTGTTAAATAATGAAATGAGCAAGCCGCGAAGGTTAAACCCCAAAGGAAAACAACCAACCCAGTTCAAGCAGTGAACAGTTTTGTTATAGCTCTTCTCTATCAAGTGTTCAGGGAAAGTTTTCAAGGTGCAAGAGATAAGAAGCAAGTGGGGAGACTATTAGCAAACTAGTTGCAGAGCGACAGGGCGGTCAAAAACACAGTAGCAGAGCGGCTGGAGGCCAAAAACGATGGAGGGAATAACAAGTATAGGGTTCACAAGTGCCTTTTAACTTCACAAATCTTGGCTACGATGAGTCCACAAACACAATCAAATTATTTTCATGCAGTGGGTAATCTATATAGTTCCGGCATACAATCAACAAAAATGATTTTTTTATTCCAATCATATGGTGGTTGAAGGTTCTACAAGGTTTGATAATCCCGAAGTCAACCAAGCTTCCACGCTGTAATGTTAAACAAAAATAACTTTAGATCAAAGGTTAGGCCATAAACTCATCAAGGGCATGATCTATTCTACAACCCATCACTTATGCAAACAAGGTATTCATTCAATAAACAATTATATCCCTATCAAAGGTTTTGACACTTTAATATTTTTTTTACAAAAGAAATTCAGAAAATTTATTTGTGATAAGATACCCTTCTTGCTAGCTTGATTCTAGTTATGCCTTTGAGTATTTATTTATAAACTACTAAGTTTGCAAATGAAAATGTTAAGCCTTATAGTATTTATCAAGCTTGTCAACAGGAAACTTTGATGATTTAATAACAATAACTGGACAATATCTTCCAAGTAAGTTAGGTGTAAAAGAACTTACTTCTTCAATACTAACTTAATCCATTTGATAGTAGTAGGTAGTGATGATATAATTCCTGTTAAGCCTCAAAGCTTTAGAAGATAGAATAATAGTATAAAAACTCTTAAACTATTGTGCATTACTTTCTTATCACAAGAATTAACCGAAAAATTGTCATGGTGTAAATTTTTTATGATCACAGTTTAGGGTAGACCCTTAACCGTAAAACCCCACCATCTTTAACCTGTGTGTAAGGAAAGATTTAAGGCATTTACACATGATGACTATGGTAAACATTGATAAACATCGAAGAGGTTAGTTTGCAATAAAAATTATAAATTACAAACTAGAGAGAGAGAGCAACTATCACCATTACTGTTAGGACTAAATCTCTTTTCCGTGGCATTTTTAAAAAGAATGACAATCTAATTGTTTTACCTCATAAAAGCATTTGAAATTGAAACATCATTTATATTCTTTTACTGAGCTATTATATTTGCAATGAACATATATCTACATGCTTTATGATTATGGACAAGCAGCACCGGATCTTTCTTACATGTAAATCTGTAAGATCAGGTAAACTTTCTGCGTTAGCTCAAAAGCTAAGTAAGCCCCAGAATACCAAGACAGTCAACCTTGTTGTTGCAAAGAAAAATAAATAAATCATTAAACTGAAAAAGAATTATTCTTTAAGATAAACATAATCAAGTAGATAATTCATATTATGAAATCATTAACATATAACTAATTAAAACAATTAGCTGACTGCATTATTGGATGTTATCTATATTTTCAAAATTTAAAATTTTTCGGTAAATTTGGGATTTTGACATATATAAGGAACTCTTTGGAGACATTGAAGGCATAAGATAATTGAGAGCAAAGAAACTATAGTCCATTGTTTCTAGAACTTGTGCTTGAGTCTGCATCCCTTTGTCTCTTGGAGCACTTTTGTGTTCTTCCCAAGCTTGCCTTTTGCTTGTGAGCTTGCTATCGAGAGATGGAGGATTGAGGTGGTGGAGGCCCAAGTGGGGGATTGAGTTTCTCCGATTCACAGATGTGCCAATAGAGGTTGTATCCATTGTAATCTTTGATTTTATATTAATAGAAATATCTTTTCCTATCCAATAATGTATGTTTGAATGAATATTTTATCCATGGATTATTTCAAATGCTTATACATTGTTGATTATATATGCTAGAATAGATCTAACACCAATATATATACTATGCTTGTATTGTTTACTTGTTGTTGAGGATGTAATTAATCAATTCAAGCTGAAGTTGGAAAGCTCAACAAGTATCTACTTCAACCGTCTGGAATAAGGTACAAGGTCTAATCCTTTAGTGTTAGATATTTGATTTCTATTGCATATTGGAAAGGATTGATTTCTGGAGTCAAGCTATCTGTTGTGGTACCCCAAGCCATAGGAATTTCTCTCCATAATATATCATTGCAAATTCAAATGGTGCTCTAATTATCACAATAGATAATACTTGAAAACTCTGATTCGAAGCCACACTCACCAAGTATCCCCTGCAACCATAAACATTGAGTTCCTGCATTTATAACTCCTCTATACTCTGCTTCTATAGATGATAGTGCTATGGCACTCTGTTTCTTGCTTCACCAGCTGATTGGTTCTTCAGCAAGAATGAACACATATCCTGATATTGAATTTTGATCTGTGTTGTCACGTGCCCAATCACTGTCAGTAAACCCAATCAAATCAAGATCATATTTAGCATTGTAGAAGATCCCATGAGTTCTTGTTCCCTGAACAAAGATAAGGATCCTTTTGGCTCCTCTCCAATGGATATCATGAGGCTGATCCATGTATCTTGAAGCCACACTTAATACAAAATAAATATTAGTTCAAGTGTGTGTAAGGTACAACAAACACCCAATCAACTACCTATACAGTGTATTATTTACTATAGGAGAAGAACCTGCTCCTTTAAGCTTAACTCCTGAAAGGAAGGGAGTCTTGCTTGGCTTGCAATATTTAATGTTGAACTTCTTTAACAAATCTAAAGCATACTTGTACTGATGTACCTTTATTCCATGTTGGGATTGAGAAATGTTGAGACCCAATAATTGGCTCAACAACCCCAAATTAGTCATAGAAAATTCATGGTTCATTGCATCCTTAAAGGAGGCAATTTCTTTCTTTGAACTTCCTGTAATCAGAAGGTCATCCACATACAAGAAAATAATCATTAAAGAACCATGAATCAGCTTCAAATAAACATTAGGATCAGACTTGCATCGAACAAAACTCAATGACAATAGAAATCCATCAATCTTGGCATACCAAGCCCTGGGGGCTTCCTTGAGCCCATACAATGATTTCTTTAACCTGCACACAAAATATGGATTAGAAAAAAACCCTTGAGGCTGCTGCATGTAAATCTCTTTAGTAAGATATCTATTTAGGAAAGCACACTTCACATCCATGTGGTGTACCTCCCACTACTTTCAAGCTGCAATGGCTAAGGCTAGCCTGATGGAGTCCATCTTTGCTACTGGTGCAAAGGTTTCAATGTAGTTAATACCATGTACCTATGAGTATCCCTTGGCTACCAATATGGCCTTATATCTCAAAGTTGAACCATCAGCAGCAAACTTAGTTTTGAAAACCCACTTACAATGAACTAGCTTCCTCCCCGGGGGGAGATCAACCAGTTCACAAGTGTTGTTCTTCTTGAGTGGGATGAATTCTTATTTCATGTCCATTTGCCATATTGGATCATGTTCTGCATATTCATATGTCTCTAGGTCTGATTCCACCATCAGATATCACTTCTCTGCAAACAAAGGGTCTTTCATACACAGGGCACTCTCAAACTGAGATCTAGTCCTCCTAGGATCACTAGGATTTTCAGCTAGTTCCCTAGCTGTATGAATGGTATTTGATTCCCATTTTGGTATTGTAGGAATTTCAAGATCTACAATTAAATAATCATTATTATACATATCAGAATCATAAAAATCATTTGTCTCTTCACTCACATTCAATGGTTTTGGTGGTGAAGAAGACTCTCCAACTTCAACTGCTACTAAAGGTTCTTCTTGGAACTGAACACTCCTTTCAATGAAGGCTTTGTTTGTGCTCAAATTGATCATATTGTACCCTTTTTAATCTTCAAAGTACCCAACAAATAGACACTCTTGGCTTTGGGGCTGCAAAGCATTCCTCTTTTCTATTGTAATTCTAGCCCAAGCCTTTGAGCCAGCAATCTTGAAATGGGTCACATCTGGCTTGTGCCCACTCCAAGCTTCGAAAGGAGTCATACCATCAAGTTGTTTATGAGGTGCCCTATTCTGGATATAGGATGTACAATTTATATCCTTGGCCCAAAACTTTGGTGGCAAAGTCTTATCCTCCATCATACAGGTTGTCATCTCCTTCAGCGATCTGTTCTTTCTCTCAGCAACACCATTTTGATGTGGTGTGTAAGGGATTGAATGTTTCTTCTGAATACTTTCATATTCATAATACTGAATGAAATCAGACTTGACATACTCACCACCACTGTTAGATTTGAGGATCTTGAGTCTCCTCCCAAACTGGTTTTCAACCAAATCCTTAAAGACTTTGAAGAGGCCAAAAACTTCAGACTTATGTTTCAGGAAGTAAACCCAACAATACCTGTAAAAGTCATCTATGAAGTTCAATCCATATTTGGATTGAATCATTGACATATGAGGAAATGGACCACCAACATCACTATGGATCAACTCAAGAGGTGCAGAGGTTCTCTCATGACTAGCTCTCTCAAATTTATGCTGTGGGTGTTTTCCTAGGATACAACCTTGACAAACTCCCTTGGAAAACTTAATATTTAGTAACCATATGACCATTTATTTTTCACTTAGATAAAAAATATACTTATAGTTAATATGGCCACATCTTTCATGCCAAAGCTTGCTTTCCTCATTAGCATGAATCAAAAGAGCAGAGGGGTTTGAGTAGGGTAGAAAATGCGAAAACATGTATACCTTCGAAGTGTGATCTACAACTCCTTTTGCAATGACTTTACCATTCGAGATCTTTGTGATCTCAACATCATCAGGGGAGAATATGACCTTCTTTGGAGACCCTTTGCGGGTCATCTGATACATTGACAAGAGGTTAGAGGCAAGACCTAGAACATACAATACATGAATGAACTTACCATGGTCAAGATCAATCCTTCCTTTCCCCAAAATGTCAGCGAGAGAGTCATCTCCTAGCACTATTGGTGTACCTTTCGACATGTCAAGAGAGGAGAATGCATCCTTGTTCGAAACCATATGTCTTGAAGCTCTAGAGTCTATGATGAAGCTAGGTAAGCTTGATGTGCCAACAACCAAAGCATGTACTCTCTCTCTGTCCTCTGAATTTGATCCTCCTTCCCTCTTATTTGAGTAATCAGGAAGGGAGATGTTATTTTTCTCTAGGAGTTGGGTCAACATGTCAATTTGCTTCTTCATGCAGGAGCTTTTAGGATGATAGCCCTTACTGCAGTATGAGCAGTTGCTCATTTCTCCTTTGTTCTTCTTCTTCTAGAAGTTCTTCTTGGAGCCTTGGGGCTCCTCTTGAGACTTTTTCTTGTCTCTCTTTTTCTCAGGTGGATTCTTAGATTTATTCTTGCCTTTTGAATCTACCCTCGAATATCCTGTAGAAATTCAGGCCTGTAGTAGATTAATTTCACCCACAACAATTAACAATTGATCATGCAAAATTATCAACAATGGAGACTGAATATGGAGCTGTAACACAAAATTATATTAACTGAGTGTACAATAGCCAACCCTGTAATAACATAGGCTACTGAATATATAGAATACATGAGCAAATCGAATGCATAAGGAAGCATCCAAATCTAGCATAAAGCAGGCTTACCCAAAATAGGAAAATCCCCCATAGGTGTAAAAAGCTGATCCCAAATCTATCAAGGACCCCACGAATTAGCAAGGGCGCATGGGAAAGCTAAAGAGTGGTCAAATGGAAGCTCATACATGCTTTTGCATGGAGGAAAGAGTGGAGGAGGAAGAGGCAACAAAGCCGATTCACCTCACCTAGTCTTTCTTTCCTATGTGCCTTAAAACACTGAAAAAGCAGGCAATAAAGCAGAAAAAGCAGAAGGGTGCCTAGGAGGCCAGGAATAAAGCAGATTTGATTCCCAAGGCTTTCCCAAGCGCTCCATGAGTCAATAATGGCAAGTTTGACCTCTATGGATAGGCAATTATCAACTTGCACATGGTGGGACTCATGGACTAGGCAAATAAGACAAAATAAATGAATTAATGTCTAAGTGGGTAAATACTATGGGTTGATTATTCTAACATATCCAGCAACCAAATCTTGGTCTTTGTAAATTTTGATGGTGCCCATCATCACCAGTTTATCTTGTTCTTGTGTGAGGGATTCCATGAACTCTGCAAGCTTAGGCATCTTCCAAGCTCAAGCTATCAACTTAGTGGCATGGAAGGTCAAAACAAACACTAAATAGTCAGGTCCAAAACTAGATGATCTTCCTTCTTTTCAATTCCACATTGGTTTAGCTACAAAACAAGGTCTTTAAACTTGGAAAAGTAGAGTTGTAGGGATTCGAGGTTGCTGGGACTCAAAGAGATTAATTCATTCTTGATTTGATGTCCTCTCATCTCATCTATCTTACAAAAAATATCTACAAGATTCTCCCATACTTCATTAGGTGATGTCAATCCATCAAGATGGAAAAGGAGGTCTTTGGATATGCTCAGACACAAAAGGCCATAGGCATCATCCCTCCCGTTGTGCCATTTAATTTTCTCCGCATCTACATTGGAATCTGCCTCAGTTTCCATAGTCACCCTATAGAGACCCTTTTCTCTCAACAATATCTCCATCTCTGCTTTCCATTCAAAGAAATTAAATGGAGTCAAGATGATCTTCTAAGATTGATCCATAGCTCTGAATTGTGCCCTTTAACCAATAGAATGTGCTCCCAGTCAAGATTTAGAGCCTGTAATAGCAATATGGAAGGCAATAAATTGATATACAAAGGCTCTGATACCATGTGGAAATTGAACCCAAGTGATAGAACAATTGCACTCACAAAATTGCTAATCAAACATGCAAATTTACACACAAAGGAGACTGAAATTGGAGCATAACACTAATCTGTATTGAATAAGTGTACAATAGCCAACCTTATGATGTCATAGGCTGCTGGAATATATAATTACATGAGAGATTCAAATGCATAAGGATGCCATTCGAAATAGTCAAAAAGTAGGCTTACTAAATCTAGTCAAATCCCCCATAGATGCATAAAGCAGTTTCCAAATCTACCTAGAGGCTCACGAATTGGAAAAGACAAGTAGGAAATATAATAAGTGATGGAAATAAAATTCATGCATGCTTTTATTAGGATAAAAGAGTGGAGGATGATGAGGGAAAAAAACAAGTCAACTACACCTAGTCTTACTTTCCCTTTTTCCATAAATCTCAATAAGGCAGGCAACTTGGTAGAGAAAGTAGATATGCACTAAGGAGGATTTGGAATAAATTAGATATGATAAATATGGATTCCATGAGGTTTACCAAGTGCTTCATGACTCAGATTTAGCAAGTTTGACTTCTATTTCATGTGGAAGACAAGTTGCATAGAGTGGAATATTGGAAACTAGGGAAATAAGACAAAAATGGATTAATTAATGTCTAAGGTAGGTAACTATGGGTTGACTATTCTAATAGTAGGGTTTGGGAATACCTTTTGGAAAATTATATTTGTACACTACACTTGGTGAAGTTCATCCTTCATCAATATGCAACACAAGAACCTATAGCTTATTGTTTAAACATATGCCAATTTGTGCAAAGTTATAGAAACTTTTATATATGAATTTGGTGTTATACCCAAATCCTATCACCACCATGTGATAATACCCTTGAATTACATATTTTCCCTTAATCCTAGCACTTGGAGTGGAAACCCATGTTGTTTTTCATCTTACATAAAAATACTCAGCACTGTGCTTTCCCCGTTAACCATGAGCGGTACCTTGCTCGCACCGCCTATATCTTGTTTTCCATAAATGGTGCCACCACCTATGGCCTTTGGTCCATAAGAATTTCTAACCTAAGCCACTCTATCATAAGAGGAGAAAAGTGGTACCCTGGGTAAAATGAGAAAAAGAGAAGTTTCTCGAGGCTTCTAGATCATGAGCCTCATGTCCTCTCTTATTCCTATCATTGTGGGTCAGTTGAGATCGAGATCCCCCATCATAGGATCTTAGAGGCCACCTCATCCAAAAATATCTCAACCATTCCTATCAATTGAGCCTTATAAATACAAGCTGATGTCCATGGTTGAGAGGGATAACTATAGAGGTATTATTATGCTATTGGGTTGACCACTTGGCCCAAGCCATTTGAGAGCATAGAGAGAAAAGTTGGAGCTTATGGGGATGAAGTGTTGGTTTCATGGAGATGCATGTCGACACTAAGTATTAATTGGTTGTAAAATTCTCCATTAATCTTAATGCAAAGCTGATTTCCATCCCACATTACTATTGTTTTGATTTCACATGTACATGTTGTTAGATTCCTTAGCCACTAACATGGATAAGTAGATGATGTTCTGGTAGCTTTGATGTGTTTGCATGTTTGATCTAGTTTCAGGTACACAGGTTCACTATCGAATTAGCATTCCATGTGTCTATGACATCCAGAGAGGATCTTCATCCTTTGTCATTCACTCATTTGTTCTGGATCTAAACCATTCAGACCAGAGGAACAGCTTCTGTCCACAGAAGATGAAATATTCCTACTTACAAATCTGGCGAATTTGCTAGGGAATATATATATGTATCAGTTGATCTAATCTTCCTCAGTTCTTAAACTCTTGTTTGAATCCAGGCTCCATCTCCAAATCTCTCTAGTCATATCTGCTATCTGACTCAATGAATTTTGGTTTGAAACTTCTAGATCTGTCTAGATCTGAATTATTTCAACCTTTTATGCTCTTTTTTATTCTCAATATATCATTTTTTACCTTGATATGATATTTTTCTGACTTGATATGTCATTCTCCTTTGTGTTTTGGATTTTTATGATGGTTCTTCCACATACCATCGGTATATCAAACTTCCTTTCAAGTACCCCTGAGGTATATAGAAAGGTACTTCACATACTCGATTGTATATTGAAAGGACCCTTGTGTACGATTATGCATTAGATAGCACTACTGTTGATTCGAGCTCCCACGTACCTTGAGTATATTGGGAGACCCCACTAGGATACCTTATCCATCTAAGAAAATCCCTTTGGCCATCTTGCTTGGATCCATACACCGAAAAGAGCATTTAGGGAGAAAAATATGCACGTACCCTAGAGGTATATCACAAGTGGCACCTTCTTGACAATCCTGGTGAGAGACCTGACTATTTGAACTCCTCCTATTATTTTAAGTGTGATTTTTTGACCTATAGCTTATGTATGGAAATTTTTTGGTGTGTTTTCTAGTTTTTTAGACCCTAGGTTAGATAGGAACTGTACAAACTAGCTGACCTAAGACAATCCAGAAGATTACGGGGGTTACCACTCGATTTTATTCCTGGTTCAAGAGAAAATCCAATGGAAGCTGTCGACCAAGGAGCTGCTACCACCTCCCAAGTGGGAGATAATGTGGTTGCAGAAAGTGGAGGACCATTTTCTTCACACTCACCTCCCTTGGTCCAACAACCTTCTCAGGGAAATACCTCGTTCCATTCTCCCATAGAAGGTCATGTTGATGATACTACCCGTCAGGATTATGGTCCCAATGCTCCATTTTGGGACACCTCTGTAGGACAGGCCATTGCCTCATTTGGCACCCATTTAAACTCTTCTGAAGAAGTTTCTCCATATGGAGAAGAACGTAGACAGTACCATGTAGCCATTCTCCGTGCACATGAGATTGAAAGGAAAATAGATGACATATTGGGCACACCACCATCACGTTCCACAGTTGTTCCTGTGAGATACCATTGACTTACCGATTCTATGAGACCCATTGAATAAATTATAGATCGCACAGTAACACCACACAACCTAGGTCAAAATACCAACCCCACCACCTCCTATGTTATGTCTTTTCCCAATCCTCCTAGGTCTTCTGCACTTAGGGCCCAACCTTCAATTCTCATTCCGTCATTACCTTCTAGTGCCGAGGGAAACCCCGGGCACGACCTATGTTATCTAGCACTGGAATTGTACCTAGTCAAGGACATACCTCTAACATAGCAAAATCTACAGTTTATGTCCCTCCCACCCATACTAATATGGCTAATCCCCCATCCAGTTTAGGTCATCCCTTGGGGGCACAACTTGTAACCATTCAATCTTCTGGAGGTTATGGTTATCAAATACCTATAGGAAATATTAATTATCCACCTAATCCTATAAGAATGCCTTATGTCAAAATTCCATACCCTAGTAATACTTTTACACCATGGGGGCAGTCTAACTGGTCTTATATTCCAGCTATGGGGGGGATACCTATACATACTGCAGGAGGTGTCGGAGGACCCCCTCATAGGAGTCCTTCCCTTGGGGAGCATAATGGTTCTAGAGGGCCTGGTGGCTTTCCTCCTTATGGTCTTGGTGGTCCTTGGGGGCCTAGTGGTTCCCCCTTATGGCCTTAAAGGGTCTGGTGGCCCTCCTCCTAATGGTTTAGGAGGCACTAGAGGTTTACCTCCCAGCGGCCCTGGAGGGTCTGGTGGTCCACCTCCTGGTGGTCCTGGTGGTCCCAGAGGCCCTGGTGGTCCTCCTCCTGGAGGCTCTAGTGGTCCTAACAGTCCTGATCCCAGAAATCAACCCCCTACAGGAATATTTTCTAGTATTTTTTTGTCACAACAACCTGTCTATCAGTCCACTTATGGTCCTACTGGTAATTATATGACATATCAATATTACCAGTTTGTGCAACCTAACTGTCAGTCACCTTTCCTAGCAACTGTGGACTTTCCTGACTTGTCCAAGTTGATTAATGACCCCATTCGACAAAATCCCTCGTGGCCTCCCATTCCAGTAAAGTTACCATCGGACATCCCAAAGTTTGATGGGAAGTAGGGAGACGATCGAAAAAACCATGTCATGAAATTCCATCTATGGTGTTCTTCAAACTCCCTCATGGATGATTCAGTTCGGTTACAACTTTTTTAGCGAAATTTGACCGATATAGTCGCGAAGTGGTACATTGAACTTCCACAACATTCATTTGTGGATTTTGGCTCCTTGGCAACTGTGTTTCTTACACACTTTCAACTCCTTATCTGTTATGAAATAGGTACTGATCTCTTAACTTCTCTGCTACAGAACACCTCCACCCACATATCTGATCATATCCATGAATGGAAAAGGAAGAGAAGGCTTATTAAGGCCCCTATTCTGAATCAGTTATTAGCTGATTGGTTCACCAAATACTTGTTGCCTCCAATTGCCTGAGATGTGGCTATGGGTGGTGCCATTACTGAAGAGTAGGCTATTAGTTGAGCCTAGTATCTAGACTTGGTCTATTCCTAGTCTGGAACTATTTATGACTTGATTCCTCAAGCTCCTTGCCCAAGCATTGACCTCGCAAAGCCACCAGCAGAAGTAGCTGTTGATGGAATTGTTGGTTCAATCCAGTCCCCATCAGTAGCGAAACCTGGCAAGAAACCCTAGACTGCCACCCCTAATCCTTCGATTCCTAATGTTTCTATCAAGGTCAATTCTATTTAGAGTGCTCAAACCTCACGCAACAATAAAAAGAAGGGTAAAAGTAAGAATAAAAAACCTGGAAACCAACAGGAGAATCCAAGACCAACCAACAATGATAACGATAAAGGGAAAATAAAGGAAAAATATCCATGTCTACTATGCGGAGATGACCATTTCACAAAAGAGTGTCCCCGTCGAAATGAAATCTCCCAATTTCTGAAATCAAATCCTACACCCGTAGTACTCACGAATCCTTTTCCCTCTCAACAACAATTGATAGACCACATGTCTAGTCACGGTAACTCTAGTTCGTCAGAGAAAATTCATATGATGTCCTCGGATACCATTAATCGACAAACTCGAAGTCAAAATTATGACAAACCCATAGACAAGAAAGAAGATCATTCTTCTTTAGGGAAAGCTCCCTCTACTAGTTCTCTGGAATCCTCGTCTACTGTCCCCCTACCCATCGAGAAGCCTACTCTCGGCATGATTTTGTGTCCACCCAAGAGTACTCTTTCGAAGGCTATATTTAACCCTCATGCCTGAGTTGCTCAATTTTATAATTTAGTTGAAGATCTCGCTCAGGCACCTTGTCCAATGTCTACCTTAGAAGTACTCCAAAGTTGTCCTACACAACGAAAAAACTTGTTAACAACATTAGGAGCTTTAGACCCGGATAATACTAATTTGATTCATTTCAATATTGAGAACTATCAGTCTAGGATACCTCATAAAATTTCTTTTGAGATCATTATGAAAGTAGTTGGAAAGAAGGTTTTTAGAATGGTTCTAGATGAAGGAGATTCAAACTCGGTTTTGTCCTTGTCTTGTTGGAAAGCTCTTGGCTCTCCTGAGATTGTAACATCGCCTATGACTCTGAAGATCTTTGATGGATGAGGTTTCCAGCCCCATGGTGTCATATCAGCCCTCGCAGTCGATATTGGGGGAAAAACCATTTCTATTCAAGTAGAAGTGGTAGATGCCCCATTAGATTACAACCTCCTTCTAGGAAGAAATTGGTTTTATGCCATGACTATTGTCGCTTCAACAGTATTTCGAACAGTCCAATTTTTGCATCTAGGGAGAATTGTTACCATTGACCAACTTCATTTCTATATGCCAGATGTTACTACTTCTCTGGCTAATAACATCCCCATGTTAGGCCAGTCCCCTCTCCTTACTAGTCGATTGGGGGAGACATGTTGAAGGATTCATCCCTTATGGGGATTTTTCCATCCACTCCTCCTAACACGGATATTGCGACAGTCCATATGATCGCCTCATTTGATTGTGAGCCTAAGGGAAAACAAGTTGTTGATTCCACCTTGTTGAGTTCACATAAAGCAATGTATGACACTATTCAAACCCTTTTTGATGATCACACTGATGAACTTCATCTAGTGGCTTCAGATCCTTACCATTTACCTTACTGGTTAGAACCATCTCTTCCTATTCTAGATTATCTCTCTGAGAGTTTTCCTTCTGACGAGTCTATTATGGAGATCATGAATACGGATGAGTCCATTTGGGAGGATCACCATCATAGATCCATGTTCCTCCCCAACACTAGTTTGGTTAACCATGATTATGCATCCCTGATTCCTACTAAAATTGTCAATATACCCCAGAGTCCCATATTATTGCAAGACACAAATTCTGAGGGAAACCTTTACAACATTACTCAGATGAATCCGATTGACATATCAGCCAAGCTTGGTACCATCGAGCATGTTCATGTTGGGAAGAACTACTCAGTAGATGAGTCTGAAGCATATAAGGCACTTTTCAAAGAATTTCGTGATATTTTTTGCTGGTCCTATAAATAAATGTTGGGGATTGACCCATCAATTGTGGTCCACAAGATCAAAACCTATCCCATAGCTAAAAATGTCAAGAAAAAACTAAATCAAGTCCATCCACGGAAGGCTACAGCTATTAAAGCTGAAATAGAGAAACTTCTCAAAGCTGGGTTT
This sequence comes from Pseudotsuga menziesii, assembly GCA_001517045.1. Classification (NCBI taxonomy): domain Eukaryota; kingdom Viridiplantae; phylum Streptophyta; class Pinopsida; order Pinales; family Pinaceae; genus Pseudotsuga; species Pseudotsuga menziesii. The sequence goes on along the minus strand of LPNX010011540.1, from coordinate 244,826 downwards.
ATTTATCTCATACCCCTGATGGAATGGGTATCGAACATTGTCCCTTCCAATAAAAAGCAGAGCACCATTAGAGTCTGTATTGACTTTAGGGATTTGAACAAAGGTTGTCCCAAAGACAACTTTCCTACTTCACACATCAATTAGATTATCGACAACTGTGCTGGAAGCGTCATCTTCTCATTTATGGATGGCTTCTCTGGCTATAATCAGATTGAGATATTACCCATTGATCAACACAAGAAGGAATTCATTTTCCCATGGGGAACCTTTGCATTTAAGAAGTTACCTCTTGGCTTGAAAAATGTTGGAGCCACATTCCAGTGTGCGATGTCCTATGTGTTTCATGATATTAAACATATTGTTGAATTGTACCTTGACGATCTCCCTTCTCATTCACAGTGATGGGAGGACCACCCTGGTCATCTTAGAGACATTTCCCTGAGATGCCATCATTATAATATATGGTTCAATCCGCATAAATGTGTTTTTTGCATTAAGACAGGACGTCTGCTAGGTTTTTTGGTCTCCAAAGATGGAATCTGGATAGACCCTTTGAAAATGCCTCCATTTTAGCTCTACCAGCCCCAACTAATATCCTTGAACTCCAAAGTTTACAAGGGAAGGAAAACTTTCTCCCCCGTTTCATGTGCAATTTCATAGAGAAAACGCACGGTTATATGCATCTCCTCAAGAAGTACATCACGTTCTTTTGGGATGACCAAGCGCAACATGCCTTTGATAATCTCAAATACACTCTGACTCATTCACCCATTATACACCCCCAAGATTATTCAAAGAACTTTCTCTTGTATCTTGCTACCTCTGCTACTACCATCGCTATGGTTTTGGTGCAGAAAAATACCAACGGTCAGGAGCATGTGATTTACTATGCTAGTAAGAATATTATGGATTTTGAAACCTGATATTCATGCATGGAGAAGTTAGCATTGGCCACAATCATTTCTGTACAAAAATTTTGTCACTACATTTTTCTCTGCACAACCACTGTGTTGGCAGACCAGAACCCTATGTATTACATCTTGACTCATCAAGTGCTTGGGGGAAAGTACTCCCAATGGATAGTCATACTATAGGAGTTTGATCTGGAATTTGCCAAAGCCACATCCAAGAAATCCCTAGTATTTACCAAGCTCATGTGTGATCTTCCCTGTGCTTCGACAGAATTTGATCCCAGTGATTCATTTCTAGATGAATCCATGTTCCTTATTAGAACTACCGATCCATGGTATGGAGATTTGCTTATTTATCTCCAAACACAACAATTTCAGCTGCATTTATCCCATGACGATCACTGCCATATCTGTCACCACATGAAATACTACCTCATCCTGAATGATACCTTGTATAGACATGGGATTGATTCTATTCTCTGGCGATGCCTCACCCATGAAGAGGTTGAACATGTGTTGAATGATTGCCACTCTAGAGCATGTGGTGGTCATTTATCTGGGATGGCTACAGGCCATAAAATCCTTCGCGCTGGCTATTTCTAGCCTTCAGTCTTCAAAGACTGTCATGAGGATGTTAATAAATTCCCACCTTGTCAACATTTTTATCCCAAAAAGCGCACTCATCCTACTCCACTACACCCCATCATTGCCTTTGTCCCATTTTCCAAATGGGGGATTGACTTTATGCATTGTAATCCTACCTCAACCGGGGGGCATGGTTACATCATCGTAGCCATTAACTATTTTACAAAATGGGCTGAGGCCATGCCTACATATGCAGAAGATGGTAAGACTGTCGCTCTCTTCCTGTTCAATCATATCATAGCTAGATTTGGAGTCCCGCAATCCATTGTTACTGATCACGGATCACATTTCCATAATTAAATGATGGAGGAACAAAGTGCCAAGCTAGGTTTTCAAGAGTCAACCGAGGAACAACCTGATCCAAGAGTTTTTGAGATGCTCTCAGTGATTTAAGTAGCTATTCCCGACGGGAATAAGGCCCTGTTGCCTTTCTTAAAGTTATTCCCTGCTACAGGAGAGGATTTCGAAAGGGAAAACTAAAACTACAGCCGGTTAATCAGACCTATACCTATGACTATACAAATTAATAAATGTTATATATTACAAGATCAATTAGTTAAATTAAATCTAATTCAAGCAGTTAATTTAAAATATAGGAATAAAAATTAACTGAATATTAACAGAGTTGATATTCACAGAGATATATTATAAAAATTTGGACATTAATTACAAGAAAATGATCCGAATGTAATAGAAATATAAAGATCTAATTCAAAGAGTTTCAAGTAAAATAATTAAAAGGAAATTACTAAACTACTCTAAGTCCTATCCTGATCAGGAGCGTTAAACATATTAACCTAAAATAAAATCTGCCAATGAGACTACTGCATTAATAATCTTGGAAAATATTCAAAAGAAATTCAGAAATTAAACAAGATCATACAATAGACACATATATCACATATGTTATGATGTCAATCATCAATTTTACAACATGACATACATCAGCAAATCGAAGTCAGCATAAGTCGACAATTATACATAATATATTTGCGTAACTCATCAAAGGAATCATGGCAAACATTAATAATATAGAAAAAGTGACAAGACCAAGCGATACCATAAACACATATGCGATGTATAAATACTATAAACATATATAAGTATCACCAGTTTAACATACTGTAGCTGCTGACAATAAACTGCCTTAAGTCACAGAAAAATCCAACAGAGGTCTTGACTCCCCCTCCTCGAACTATCGACCCCCCCCTACCAGTACCAACATGTCTCTTTAAATAACCTATTCTCATAGAGAGATGGTTCTATATAACCAGAAATCATAGAATCCAAATCATAACCAATTTCGTTAAAAATGACAAGTGAAACATGTCATTTTTAATATACATTAAATGTTTTGAAATTGGATAGACCCAGTTCATAGCACAAAATCATGGAAGCGACAAAGGCATTAATTATATAGTGACACCTAGAAAAAAGTCCTTGCCAATCGATTTGTTCCCGATTGTGTAGGGATAACCCAGACAATAGACAATCATCAAAATCCGAGAGAGATGATCCAAAACATTACCTGCGATACTGCACACAAAAGAAATATAATTAAACACACATAAAAAGAAAAGAAAATAAACTAAATAATAAATGAATTAATAAAAACCAAAATACCTCTAAGGAAATAACTTAATTATCAATCTATCATAACTTCAAAATTGAAACCAATAGTAGGCGCACCCCAAAACATTATAAATTCACAGGGGTGTTAAAAACCTGAATGTTCACACCACTTGATGGATTCTGTGACCGACCCTTAAATTGCATAAGAGTAACTTGAGCATTAAGCTCCCGTACTTTCTCCTCATTCTTATTATTTTCATTCTGCAATTTTAGGATTCTACGGATCAACCTATTCTTATGCTTTTTAAGACGCAGCAAGGATTTAATGTCTGAATCTACCTTCTCTTTCAACTTTAAATTCTCTGCCTCCACAATATCACGATGAGCTACCATCTCAGTCACTCTTCCTTCCATCCTGTGTATCTTATCCAACAAGCAGGTAACAAACATCAGGTGAATCATATCCCCAGCTTGATAAGAACTTGGTAAGTTTGTCTCTACAGTCTTTCCCTTGGCTGGAGGATCAACAATAGGATCAACCCAAAGATCCTTATCAAATGCAGGAGGACTGTCTTCTGTAGGGTTCGGGATAAACTCATCCTCAATGTCATGACCAACATCAGCCAAAACAGGATTCTGTTCTTCGTCGTCAATCACGACTGTTTCAACATGAAAACTATTGCTCATAGGAGGTTTAACATGACAACCTTTAGCAACCATGCTTCGTGTGAACCTACCAACAAGCTTAGCATTCGACCTTTTACCCGTTTGTTTGTAGATATCAGTGCTGCGTTTCGGCGTCTCAGGAGATAGGCTTGAGGACTTCTTCATGCACTTAAAGGGCACAGGAGTACCAAGACTGCTCACAGGAGGAGGAATAGTGTGGCTAGGGTTTTACCCCTAGCTTGTGCGAATGAGCACCTACTAAGGAGAAGGGACTCCTTAGTAGCAGTTCAATAAGTGTAAATTAAAATGCTAAAATATAAATATAAACTATTCTAAAAATGTGCATGAAACAGAAAAACGAGATATAAAAAATGATTTTTTTTATATTAATATTACCTCCAATGTGAAGGTTGGTGAAGCCCTTTGCAGTGATCCAAGAGGGTTGCTCCAAGCTCCAACTTGCTCCTTCTCTTTCTCCAATGGTGGAAATGGGCCAGAAGGTGCTCTCAAGGTGAAAGTAGCTCAAGGGTGAGCTAGGGTTTCAAGAGCTATTTTGGCAGAGTGAGGGTGCTTATGATTGTGGATGTGAAATAAGGGGTCTCCATCACCTATTTATAGCTTTTCAGTGGTGGAGTGCTGGCCCATGGTTTTGAAAACCATATGGTTTAGGGCAGCTGTATAGGGTTTTTTCCTCCTTTTCCTCATTATTTTATATTTTTTCTTCCCTTTTTAGGATTTTTTGGTGGTTTTATGGCCTTTTGGAGGCTTTTTAGTGGGATTTTTGCTATTTTAGAGGAATTTTTGATATTTTTGGAGGAAAAAAGGGGTTTTTAAGGGAAATATGGTAGAAAAATGGACAAATGAGCCATGTAGTGGGGTAGATGAGGTAGTGAACACTTTTTGGGTGTTAACAGATTGCCCCCTGATGTGCGAGGGCAGGAGCTCATCGTATGGCCGATGGACATCATAAGTCATAAATGGTGTTCCTGGGGTGTGGAGAAGAGAAGAAACAAACGGAAGCCCAGAACAACGATCCCGAACCAACTGCAAGAACTAAAAGTACATAACCTCAATAATGGATGAGGAATCATCTGATCATATGGATGAGGCGGGCATTCCCATGCTCGTATCAGGATATAACATGATAATAACAATGGGGTCCAAAAAGAGGGACCTGTAGTATAAAAAACCACTGTGTATATTATAAGGGTCTAGAAGGGACACAAATCTGGGACATACTGCTGGGCTGACCATGTCTGACCTGAAAAACTGATGCACTGGAACGACAGCAGTGCTACTGAATGTGGTACCAAAGGAACTGATGAGTTGTTGGATCAGAGTGACAAGGGTCATACTCGCGATGGTACACTGAACTGGGTACGCAAGGAAGCATGGAACTAGATGGCTTTCGAATACAATCGCCAACGCAGCCCGGACATCCACGAGAACATATAACTAGGCGTTCCGAAGTGACTCACCAATGTTCTAGAGTCGGGGGAAATACGGGGTCTTCGACAAATAATGGAAGGGATATAAATCCTGCGTGATTCTCAACGATGCGATCAAGGTGCTGAAGTCAAGCATGTGAGAAACAACCATTTGGAGAGGCAATGATGACTCCTCCCAAAGTGGTCCGTAGGCACTCACCACAGATGGTGATGGGTCCAAGGCGCAGGGGCCTCTGGGTCTATCCTCTGGAATAAAGGGGCTGTCGTTGACAGAGGGAGACCTGCAACTATCAAGGCAATGATGTTTCCTTGACAGGAGTGCGAGGTGGAAAACCGAAATGTGATAGTACTGATGGCAGGATTGATAAACCGGGGAATAACTGGGAAAGTAGAGTGGGGGACTCAAACTTCCTTTGTTCAAAGTATGATGGCGGGGATGATCGGGAAGCATATGAAACTGACTGGTGGTAAGGGGATCATAGCTGTATTGGATCTGGGAGGGTGACTGGGCTGAGGGAGATTCAAGCTGTGGTAAAATGGCAGGAGACTGCAGAATACTCTGAACAAAGGCGACCTAATTGGGGGTGCTTCCGAGAGGATCGATCATAGCACCTAGAGGCACGGGGGGAATTTGTCATGGGTTAGGGAACTAGAAGAAGTGTGTATATAAAATGGTACTGTCGTGTGGATTTATACGAGCCCAGGACAGTTCATGCTTGTGGTTGAT
>LPNX010011540.1:213884-238581 GCA_001517045.1 Pseudotsuga menziesii | reverse complement strand
CTTTCAATTTTAAGGAGTCTGAAAGCAAATAAGAAGACTCTGAAGTGATGGAATGGTACTGTCGTGTGGATTTTACGAGCCCAGGATAGTTCATGCTCGTGATTGCTTTCAATTTTAAGGAGTCTGAAAGCAATAAGAAGACTTGGAAGTAATGGAATGGTACTGTCATGTGGATTTTACGAGCCCAGGACAGTTCATGCTCATGGTTTCTTTCAATTTTAAGGAGTCTGAAAGAAAATAAGAAGACTCTGAAGTAAGGGATAAAAGTATACCAAACAAAAGGAATGGCCAGGCAAGGAGGAAGTGTTCAATCAAGGAACATTTATGATGACCAGGACCGAGGGTGAGGGGGAACACTGGTGGGTCTCCTTACGGGGTGAATGAATGGTGGAAAAATAATGAAACATTTACAGTATGACAGGAGTGGATGGCTCATGTAAAAAATGTGGAACAGTCTGATGGCAGCCGATGTGGCATGCAAATCGAGGCAGCAAGGTGTCGAGACACAATGTTGAAATTGTACCAAGTGAGAGCGAGAAATGATCTCAAGCATCATCACGAGCTCGGAAAAATGAATCCGGTGATATAAAAAGTGTGAAAAACGGAGAACGGCCGAAGTGGCGCGCAAACCGAGGCGACTAGCGGTGTCTAAAAAAAAATGGGCAAAAAATGACGTAGAAAAAATAACGCAACGAGGTGACCATCGTGACGGTCTCGTCGTGCTGATTCCAATGGTGGAAACGGTGTAGAGAAAGGGACTCCGTATAGGTTCAGAATGGCCAAAACAAGAAAAAGGTCAACGGACTATAAATAGTAAGTGGGCGTCAGGAGCAGGAATAGGGTCCTTGAACCAGTCAACCTTGGGGGGAAGGAAGTCTTTGGATTCAACTGCAAATTGGGTAGCAGTGTTAGAGGAGGATTCATCTGGGAGGAAGTAGGAATGATGGTGCATTTCATCCCAGGGATACTCCGGGGCAGTGAGAGCCTCGAGGATTTCCTCATCAGTATGGAAAGTTTGTGTCGTCAAATCGGTTGACAAGGGAGTAGTGGCGGAAGAGATCATATAAATGGTATTATCCTCTCTAGAAGGGGAAGAGACCGGGGGGTGGATCTCCTCAATGGTGGGTGGTACCGTCTCAAGGTATAGATTGTTCATCTCATAGAGAGCTGCTTTGTAATCGGGGAGATCGGGACAGTGAACGGTGTAATGCCCGTAAACACCGCATATGGCACAGTGGTGGTTAGTGCACAGGGATTTGTCGCGAGGCTTAGGGGTTGGATCAAGTTGGACAACTGGTATACTGGGGTCGTCGTCAAGCATTTGCATGTGTTCCTGTACTGCCGGTAACTAAGGACATTGGTGAGTCGCATGGCCCAACTCATCGCACAACGAGAATTTGGGAGGGGAACGAAACACAGGGGGGTTTTTTATTGTCTTGGGAGGTGGGACAGCAGAGTAAGGTTGGGGGCTGCTGCCCCCAGTGGTTTTGGTAAGAGGAGGGGGGGGATTCTTAGAGGACGACAGGGTAGCGACACTGGGAGGTGGGTGACTAGTAGTGACAATGGGTTGCACCGGTTGCAGGACGACATCTGGTGTCGGCGGGGGAACAGGAGGCGAAAGATACCAAATGGGTAATCCTAAGGTTAACCCAGGGAGGCTGAGGGTAGCCATGACCGGGGCGCTAATTACTCCTGAGGGAGGGATGAGGAAAGGAATGGTATGGATGGGTGTAACACCAATGTGACTAGGTACCAAAGGGGGTTTAGGCAACAAGGGCAGTTGATTAGTAGGAGTTTGCATGTGATGGGACATAGTACATAGGACGGACACGTCAGTGGCGGGTGACAGCGGTGGAATAGATTGGAAGGTCGAGGTCATTGGCGGGTCTGAGTAAACTTCGGGCCCCATAGAGGAAACAAATGAGGTGGTGGTACCTGAAATAGGTTGTTCAACCATGGGGAGAACATTTTCGGGTGCCACGGGGGCATTGGGATCATAGTAGGTGAGTTGGTCGACCTTGACCACGCGTCCCTCATGGGGGAACATCATGGTACGAAAAACGGAAGAAGCAACTGCCCGCATGGCATACATGTAGCTACGGCCAAGTAAAAGGTTATAATCAAGCTGTGCATTAATAACCTCGATGTCGATGAGGACGGTTTTTCCAGCCAGCTGGATGGGGACGTTAGTTAATAGGCCTTGTGGTTGAGCCGAACGGCCGTCGTAGGTTTGCAATGCAGTAGTGGACTGATGGAGAGGGGGGGACCCCAATTTCTGCCAGATGAAGGTGGACATGACACATGTAGAGTCACCTTCATCAATAATGCATCGATGGATGACAAAATTCCGAATGGAAATAGAAACTTGGAATGCTAAAGTGGAAGGCATACGGGGTTCGGATTGGTCCAAATCAAATGCCATTAAATTCGAATCATTTGGATCGATAGCCCCAATGGATAAGAGTAAAGTCTTGCACTACGAAGGGCAGTTTTTTAAGACTTCTAACACAGACATGGCTGCGGGAGATTGGGCTAAGTCATCGACAATGTTGTAGATTGACGTAGCCAGCGCATTGGGGTTATTGTTGATATGGAGAAGTGGGAAACGAGGTACTTTGGGAGCGCCATCTAGTGGAAGTGGAGGTATATGTAATGCCTGATCAGTGGGCTGAGCATTCATGGGTTTATCTGCCGGAGGGGCTTCAGGGGTGGAGCCATATTGGTTCTGCTGGGTCTGGAGGTTGACCTCATCGGAGGACATCATCAACAAGTGGTGGGTACCTGAGTCAAACATGGGTTGATCAGGAGCAGCGTAAGTGATTTGTTGTTGGGTTGGCACGTTGGCTTGAGGGGGAGCCAATGGTTGAGTGTTCACTATACCTTGGTTTGGTAAGGGGTTTTGTAGCACCAAAGGTGGCTGCTGAGGTTGTGGGGGTTTGGGTGGTGTGTGAGGAGCCGCATGCCCTTGGCGGTGGGCATCATCAACCCAAAGTTTCCGAGCTTGCTCCAAGTGTGGGAAAGCATGTGTGTAGTGGCCATAGACCCCGCAAATAGAACAAGGATGGTTTGTTCACAAATTGGGCTTGTTATCCTACTTGGGCGGGCGATCAGGGTTTTGAGTAGCAGGGGCTGCATTATTATTATCGGGGGGATTAGGGGGTTGACCAACTTGGTCTGTAGGTTGGTTTTTTCCACGATTTCGGCCCCTGCCACGGTTTTGTTGGCCCTGTTTGTGTTGGTTGTTCTGGTTTTGCTGCAGGTTTTGTTGGGCGTAAACTTGCCCTTGGGCAGCAGGTGGATTCTAAGGTTGCTCAGGTGCTGGAGCAGGTTGCGGTGGATGATATGTAGGTGGAGGTTGCGCAGGTGCAGCAACTTGAGGGGGTTGCTGATAGGGCTGCGGAGCGGGTTGGGGGTTGGCCGCAGGGGCTACCTGTGGCAGGTAACAAGTGGGTTGGGCTTGTGAAGGCACAGGAGCTGGTGTAGCCTGCTGGTGGTAGTAGGGCTGAGGTGCGACCGGGGGGGCATAAGCGTGAGTCGCATGACCAAAACACTGAGGTGGACATGAGGGTCCATGAGAATGGTGGTGATGTGTCATGGGAGCATACAAGTTGGTTACTCCAGACTGTGAGGTAGCCTACGAAAGGTCAGGGCTAGGGGTAGGACGTGCTATGGAAAATGGTTGAGGATGCGAAGAGACATGGCCAATGATGCCGTCGGCAGCGTGGGATGCCCTCGGTGCATCGTGCTAGGAGGAATCACCACGAGGGGCGTCAGGTATAATGGTATAGAGATAACCCGACTGGGCGTAAATGAGGTCGAATTGTTGGGCCTTAAGGATGGCCTCTTCTTCAGACTGGGGTCTTTCGGATGCCACATCCTTAGCAATGACAGAAAGAAGGGATTTGAGGAACCAATCTAGGAAGATACGGTCGTCTAATTTGATCTTGCATAAGCTATGGCGTCGACGCCACTCATGAATGTGGTTCGTGATGTGGGTAGCTGTGTTTTGTCTATAGGATAGGAGGATCTCAACGCTCGCGTCATAGCGGACAGGTAACTGGAAGAACTGCAGGAAGGTTGAGGCAAGGGAAGCAAATGTGTTATGGGTTCCGTGGGGTTGCTCGATATACCACTTGGCTGCAGAGCCAGTGAAGGTGTGCAGCAAGAGACGGAGGTGAATAGAGTCATCTACTATGGAGTTGGAGGAACACCATAGATGGAAGGACATAATCTGGTTTTGTGGGTCCTCACCTGCCTTGCCCTCGAACTTAGGGATGTCAGAGGGGAGCTTGGTGGGCATGTGAGGCCACGCAGGGTCGTTTCGGATAGGGTTGTTGGTCAATCTGGCTAGGTCAGGTAGGTTGAGGCTAGCCATGAATGGCAAACTGGAAGAAGGAGGTGACACAGTAGTGGGTTGGACCAAGTTGGGGCCAATGCCCCCAAGTGGAGGGGTAGTGTTAGGGAGGTTGCCCCCAAGTGGGGGAACTAAGGTGGTATGGGATGGTCCTACACCGCCATGGGTAGTGTGAGCCACTGATGGAGTGGGAATAGGTATTCCTACTGTGGGAATAGGTGCCGTGAGGGGAATGGTAGATGGGGGCCCAAAAGTAGGTGTGGTAACTGGTGTAGTGGTGGATGTGCCACCAATGGTCCCTACCAAGGTGGGAGTGGAAGCCATGCCATCCATGGGGCTAGTAGGGGAAGTGTAAATGGGGTTCTCAAACTCTGGCTTAGAATCGGAGGTAAAATAAGGGGCATCAATATCTGGTGACGGAGTCCTATGCCGCTGACAAGTGGAGTCAAGTGAGAAGGCTTGAGATCTATGATAAGTGGTATCAAGTGAGGATGATCTGTGTCGATGAAGGGTGTTGTCAAGTGAACCGTGCTGTGGGGACTCACCCCTGAGGTGCCGATAATGTCTCGGGGACTCAATGGTGACAGATGGTGTCAAATCTCTGTGGGTTGAGGTGGGTAAGAAATAGCTCAAAAATCTTAATGCAACCGAGTGTGCAGAAGGAGAGCTCAAATAATAGGGCACTCAGGCCAACAACCAACTCAAAACACCCAATGTAATAGCTCTGCTACAATAGGTGGAGTGTCAACAGAAATGGTCAGAATACCAAAAAGCAGCAGGTTTCCTAAAAATAAAAAATGGTGGACTCACTAGACCAAAAGGAGGTAAGGGAGCAGGCAAACACCTAACTAAAAGTATTCTGACTCAACTAGTCATATCCTCTGCAAGGTGATGAAATCCAAGTCAGACAATATGAATAGGAAAGCCAAGTGGCTAAGATATCCCCCTACCAGGAGGGACACCGAATAGTCAATCCTAGAAGAATGGCAACTAAGATACCCCGTTCATGACACGTCCAGAAAGGTGAATCTGCCATTTGGTCCTTTTACTGCAATACCCCTATACAGGGATATCCCGAGAACTGTGAAAGGTAGCCCTTCAGTTATTGAATGGAGTGCGGTATTCCACTCAAGCCTCCGGAACCAGTCTCGTGACTTCAACCCTCCTAAGGGAGAGGCCCTATGGTAAACTGGTTGTGACCGTGCCAAAAAGTACTAGGGGATTTTGGTTCCCTAATTGGACAACAGCTATGTCTCAACTGTAAGTAACCGAGGGGTGTTATTGGAAGCCTATCCCCTCGATCCTACCTAACTACAAAGATTCTTTTGTGTTCCCCAAGTGGGGTTAGAATATTGGTTGAGTTAAGTAGTTTTTTAAGGCTCACTTGAATTATGTGACAGAGTGTGTGCTCGTGAGGTGATGAACCCAAAATAGAAGTGCCACACAAAGGGGCAACTTTCTAACTAACAATAATACTGAACTCACAACTTTAACATGCAAAATTTTCTGAATTAAAATGCTGAAATTTTAAACAAATTTTGTAAAAGGGAACAGAAATGATGTTGCAGAAAAGGCTGTAGGGAAGTAGGGCTGGAGGTGGAACAGATGGCTGTGCAGATGCAGAAAATATTACAGCAAAGGAGATGGGTTCAAAAATAGAGAAAAAACATGCAGAAATCAGACCGCGGGTTTGTGGCGAAATCATGAGGTCGGACCGCGGGTTGTGAGGGAAACAGGTGTGGAAAGGTCGCGGCTTTCTAGCCGACAAAGGCAGTCGGACCGCAGGAAAAAAGGGAAAAAGCCCAGTCGAATCATGGGAAAAGGGCAGACAGACGCGGTCGGGTCGTAGCAAAGGGGCTGAAAGTCGCGATCAGGACGCGGGAAAATGGCCGACAGGCGCAGTCCGATCGCAGCAAACAGGCTGATTAGCCGCAGTCAGATCGCTGGTAACAGACTTGAATCCGTCGGCAAGGCACCAGAAACAGTCTGATAGCCACAGTCGGATCGCAGGTAAAGGCCTAAAAGACGCGGTCCGGACGCAACTGCAGAGGGATAAGATGCAGTTTGTGGCGACCGAAAGGGACAGCTGAAAGGAAAAAAGGAGAAATTACTACAAAAAACTAAACAAGCAGCGGAGTCACCAAAACTGTGGCTAGGGTCTTACCCCTAGCTTGTGCGAATGAGCACCTACTAAGGAGAAGGGACTTCTTAGTAGCAGTTCAATAATTGTAAATTAAAATGTTACAATATAAATATAAACTATTCTAAAAATGTGCATGAAACAGAAAAACGAGATATAAAAAATGATTTTTTTATATTAATATTACCTCCAATGTGAAGGTTGGTGAAGCCCTTTGCAGTGATCCAAGAGGGTTGCTCCAAGATCCAACTTGCTCCTTCTCTTTCTCCAATGGTGAAAATGGGCCAAAAGGTGCTCTCAAGGTGAAAGTAGCTCAAGGGTGAGCTAGGGTTTCAAGAGCTATTTTGGCAGAGTGAGGGTGCTTATGATTGTGGATGTGAAATAAGGGGTCTCCATCACCTATTTATAGTTTTTCAGTGGTGAAGTGTTGGCCCATGGTTTTGGAAACCATATGGCTTAGGGCAGCTGTATAGGGTTTTTTCCTCCTTTTCCTCATTATTTTATATTTTTTCTTCCCTTTTTAGGCTTTTTTGGTGGTTTTATGGCCTTTTGGAGGCATTTTAGGCCCTTTGGAGGCTTTTTAGTGGGATTTTTGCTATTTTAGAGGAATTTTGGATATTTTTGGAGGAAAAAAGGGGTTTTTAAGGGAAATATGGTAGACAAATGAGCCATGTAGTGGGGTAGATGAGGTAGTGAACACTTTTTGGGTGTTAACAAATAGAGTTATTACAAACGTCGAGGCTCATACGGCCAGTAGGGTTTGACACAGGCTTACACACAGGTGAAGCCGAAACTCGACTGGGTTCCTGGTGTCTTAAACATTCTTCCAGACAGTCAAATTGACAGTGACAAAAGGCTGAGAATCCATTAGACTCAATAAACTCATCCCATGAGCGGCCTAATTTCGACAATTCCCTCTCTATTAACATTCTGACCAGACCGTGATGAAACAAACTGTGACTGATATTTTTCGGACCCTTTTTTATAGCTGAGGACATTTTAGATAGACTTTGAACTAGATAATGAGGTAAATTAAGAGGGAAACCAATAAACACAGACATCAACTGGAGATGATAAACGTAAGCCGAAGAGAGTCGACCTTCGCAGGTCACATACCTGTGGATAAGGTCCAAGACTGGTCGCCACTCTTTCTTAAAGTATTTTCAGGCCACACCAGTTCTGAAAGATACATCTTGACAGGGATTCTTTAGCAGTTGCCTCCACTCCGTTATGTCCATTTGCTTGTACTTAAACCATCATTCGCATGTCAATGGCAAACCAGTAGCAAGCGCAACTGAACTCTCATCCATTCGAAACTGAAGATCACCTACCTTAACTCGAGAGTCGGCCAAAGACAGAGCAAACACCTTCATCACCTTAGGGTTTGAGTTAGAGAATTTACTAATAAACGACAACCATCCAACAGCTTCGACCTTGGTTAAAAGCTTAGGGTTCGAATCAAGAAGCTTCATCTCATAGGGCTCGACTCTCACCACCGGCGCCATGACTAACTGTGCACATGCACGTAGCCTTAGCTAGAAAAGATACCAAAGATAAAAACCTGACAGCGAACTAGAGAGTGAGCACTCAGGGTGCAGACGGAGGAGAAAACCTAAGCAATAGAGCCCGATACTTTCATAAACCAGCTACGACATGAATAAATGCAACCGATAACCCTAAAACTTCGGCATGAAGGGGAATGATAACACTACAAGGCAATCAAAATAAGAAATGATGGCAAACGACTCAAGATTGAACTGATCTTGCCATTATTTATCCTGGGCTATCGACGTGAGACCACTCATTGCATAAACCACAGGTGTTGAACATGGATGGAGCCACGACACTGAACAAGTACTCGGAATTGAATGTGATTGACAGAGCTAAGTACCAACGCAATGATACCATATCAATTTTGCAGCAGGTATATCGGAATTGGAGGCGACGACATAAATTAAGTTGACGATAAGCAATAATCCTATGTTACCCTTACCGTATATTTGATTTAACCTTCGAAGGTAGCGAGCCAAGCGCCATAATACAAATCATCAAATCAAAACCAGACTTTATAATATAGACCATGTTATAAATATGAAGATTAAAATAACCATAGTAATATTGAATATGGTTCAGAGTCTGAAGGGAAAACTTAGGGTAATGTATATCACATAAATTATTTAGCCTCCGATGCTCTAGGACCTTGCTACACTTACATTGAACCAACCATGCATATCCATTAATTAAAATCCAAATGAAACCTATGATAACGTGCCAAACCATACTATAATTAATCATCCAATCTCGCAACCTTATCAATATCTATAATAATAAAATCAAATAGCAAAATGAAGTGATAACTGTTTGGATAAGACTTCAAGATTAGGTTATGATAAAAAGATATGGAAATTATTAATACTCATCCCTTGATTGTTAATGTAAATCCACCCAAAATAATAACTTGATAATGGTGATTTTGTCAGATAATCTATAGTTTGCAAAGGTTGCTTAAAAATATAGAATTTCACTGATTCAGTAGCTCACAGAAAGTCATCATTTTAGTAGCTGGGGATTCATTGGATTTGTCCTTTGAAACTCGAACATTTCATCAAAACAAAATAGGATTTTGTTTGATGAAATATGTTTTTAAAGGCTGTTGAGCAAGGGCACAACAGATGGCGACTGACTGGGCGGAATAGTTATTTCTGTTTTTTGACCTGAAACCATGTAACCAAATAAATTAGATCCCTCATGTATGTCATTATATAGGCATCAATATTTTAACATCTTAAATAGATTCAGGCATTTCACATTTCTAAAAATTACCAGAAATTTCAGTCTTAATTATTTATTTGATGAATATCGAGTTTCTAACAAAAATTAGTCCAAAATAAGTAAAACAATAAATGGCTTGGTTTTAAAGAATAAAACCCCAATACCATAAGCATGGCCCTGCTGCCAGCAGGCATCTATAGCCTCGATAGGGTTGCTTCAAAGCCCAAGGAATGCCAGTATCCCATCTGCTAGTTAGAGATATATGATTCTAGTCAGGTTGAACTATCACTATCATTTTCTCTTTCTTTTTTTTTAGTTTTAGTTTCTGAAGGCCATGGTTCTAGCTTGGTAACCAGATAGAAACCATGTCAGTCACCAGTCTGCACCATAATAAATAAACCGGCTCATAATGAGACCTTTTATCCCTCAGTGTTTTTTCCAAGGGCCATTGTCCAGGCTTGGTGACCGGAAACGACAATGTTACTGAATGCAAACCTATGATCCTGAGCAGACTGGCTCATTATGAGACCCTCTATCCTTCAGATTTTTTTTAAAGAATATTCATATCCAACCATGGCTAGAATGTAGTTATAATTAATCTCAAATGATATTAGCTTAGCAGATGGGGAGGCAAATCTGATTCTCTTTACGAGAAGGGATGGCGTAAAAGATTTAAAATATAACCTTGCCAGGTCCTGCCCTAATCCTTTTGGAAAAATCTTTGTAGAGACTCATATTATTTATTACCATTAACATGATTAAGAATTTCTGGTAAAAATATAGAAAGATGAAAAATTATTCACTGTTCAAGCGGCAAAACAGTATGACAATTTTCCGGGTAGCAAAATCTTTGTGCATGGTTTGCAGATAAATCACAGAACTTGATAAAAAGACATCAACTTGAAGTTTGATAAATTAATCAGACTCAAAATGTGCAAATAAAAAAATAAAAATAAAAATATTCAAAACAAACAAATCAAATAGACTCACTGACAAATTCCACAAACCAAGCACACCACACCAGATATGTACAGGATAATCCCTTGAGGGGGATCAGCAAAAATATTTCTTAATCAGATGACCATTCACTGGAAGGTTGTCAATGTCACCCTCCAATGTCTGCAACCTGAAAGTACTGGGACCAAATTTTTCTGTAATAATAAATGATCCTAGCCACAGGCATTGGAACTTAGTATGTTTTCCTTTGTCTTTGTGCTCCTTGTCCCATTTCAGAACTAGGTCACCTACTTCCAAATCCTGACTGACTGATTTTCTGTGATCAAACCAGTGTTTCACGGTCTGCTGATGTTTATCAAACTTTTTTCTAGCCAACTCTCTATCTTCTTCCAGTTTAAGCAAGGTATTGATTCGATGTTCCATGGAAGAACATGGTGTCTCCTACACTGACTGGGAGAGTTGTAAAGAGGGTAAAAATAAATGAGGAGGAAAATGGCTTCCTTACCATATACTAGAAAAAAGGGAGAATTTCCTATGGCAGCTTTGGGAGTCACTCTGTCAGTCCACAAGGAATTCGATAAGGCGTTGTGCCAGTTCCTATGATGATTAACCACCGTGCGTTTCAGAATTTTGATTAAATTTTTATTAGAAGATTCAGCCAATCTGTTACCCTGGGGATAATAATTAGCTGAATATTTTAACTTTATGCCTTTTTCTAATGCGTACTCAGTTAATTTAACCGACGAAAAATAAGTTGCATTGTCAAAAATCAAAGATTCAAGAACACAAAATCTGGTGATAATAAAAGAATCAAGGAATGATATCACCTGTTCTGAGTTAACCACTCGCAAGGGGATGGCTTCAACCCATCTATTGAAATAATCTGTGGCTGTCAAAATGTATTTATGCTGCTGTGAAGAAGCTGGAGTGATTGGACCAACAATATCCAAACCCCATTGTTGAAATGGGACTTCGATAATAACCGGCTGGAGGGGTAATGCTTCTTTCTTCAGCCTGCCTCCTGCTCTCTGACACTCCTGACACTTTCGAGCAAAAGCAAATGCATATCTGAACAAAGTAGGCCAGTAGTAACAAACTTTGAGCACTTTATGTGCATTGGTTTCTCCGCCGAAGTGTCCCCCGGCTAGTCCTGCATGTAATTGAGACAACACATTATCAGCTTCATTTCTTTCTAGACAGTGAAGGAGAACTCCTTCGAAATTATTTCTAAACAAAATGTTATCAATCAGCTGATAAGGGGCAGATCTCAATCTCAAATCCCTTTTGTTGCGTGAATCTAAATGTTCAGGAGCATTCCCATGCAATAGAAAAAACTTAATATCATCATACCAAGAATCAGGGGAAGCTAAGATTGGGCAAACTTCCCTTTCAAACAGAAAATGTTCGTCAAAGAAGTGCAGATCAGATTCAGAAACATCTGAAGATCCAACTGCCAACTTACAAAGTCCCTGTCCCCTGACAATCTTTAAAGGCTTTATTTCCAGGTCATATTCCTGAAGTGTTGTGACCCAATGGGCTCGCTTTTCACCCAGATCCTTTTGTACCAAAATATTTCTGACTGCTGAATATGGCACAACAACCTTGGTATGAGACTTTAGCAAATAAGGCCGGAAATGTTTCATTGATTTAAAAACTGCAAATGCTTGTTTTTCTACTTCTGGGTAATTCAGCTCTGCACCGTTCAAACCAGAACTTGTAAAAGCGATGGGAGCCTCATTATTTTCCTGATTTTTCTACGTTAAAACAGCAGCATATGAAGAATCAAAAGCAAACGTGTATAAGATAAATGGTTTGGAAAAATATGGGCTTTTTAAAGTAGGAGCTTCAGCAATGGCTTTCAATATAGCATAAAAAGATTGTTTTTATTCAACAGACCATTTAAATTCAGCATCTTTCTTAATCATTTTCTGAAGTGGCCTAACAATTTTAGTAAACCCAGGAATAAATCTAGAAACAAAATTTATCTTCCCAAGAAATGACTGCATATATTTCTTTGAGTGAGGCATAGAAATATGGGATATAGCATGGGTACGTTTTGGGTCAATATTGATATCTCGTTTAGAAACAACAAAACCCAATAACTTACCTTCGGTAACAGAAAAGATAGATTTCTTAGGATTTAGAGAAATCCCATATTTCCTGCAACGCTCAAAATCTCTCCTAAGATGAGTTAAATGATCAGCTCTATTTTTTGAAAAGACAGTAATATCATCAAGATAAATAATGACAAACTTATCGATCAGACCTCTAAATGCGATATCCATTTCCCTTTGAAATGTTGCTTCGGCATTAATTAAACCAAATGGCATTTTCCTATAGGCATAAGTTCCCCAAGGGGTCCTAAAGGTTGTTTTCAACTAATCTTATTTGGATACTAACACTTGGTTGTATCCCGAAAAGCCATCTAAAAGTGAAAACATTTCAGATCCAAAGACCTGTTGCAAGATTTTCTCCATTGGAGGAACAGGATAATTGTCCTTTTCTGAAACCTTATTCAGATTTCAAAAATCGACGCATAACCTGATATCACCATTTTTATTTCTGATGGGGACAAGATTTGCCACCCACTGTGCATGCCGTACCGGGTAAATTATTCTGGCAGCAAGGAGTTTATTCAGCTCCTTCTTGATAGTTGGTTCTAGGCTAGGATGCATTTTCCTCAATTTCTGTTGAAAAGGTTTAACCTCTTGTTTCATGGGAATGACATGTTGCATTATATTAGGATCGAATGTCTTAAGATCCTCATACATCCATGCAAAAATGTCTTTAAACTCATTAAAGAGTTGTATGAAGGTTGTTTTTTCCTGGGGAGTACACATACTACCCAGATTGACACATTGAGGGTTGTGCTCAGTGCCTAGATTCACAATTTCAGATTGCATAATGGAGCTATTGGTTTTACAGTTCCTAGCAGCTTTAAATTTATCCTTCAAGTCATATAATTTCTCAAGTTTGATTACTGATCTAGGAAGAGTACTAACCTGATTGAGAGATTCCTGAATTGAAGAAGGCTTATGAATTACCGCAAAATTATATAGATCCTCATCGTGAGTCATTTCTTCAATGACTGCATCTTTAAAAGTATCCTTCAAAGTCAGAAAATTGATCAACTGCTCGTCATTGTCAAAGACTCTCCAATTTGCGATGTTGTCAGGTATGGAAGGTCTGAAAAGCAATTCAATCAAGAAAGAATCAGTAAGCATCCCTTCAGATAGAATTAACCTTGAAGCAATGTTAGCTAAAAGTTCTGCTTCCTGATTTAAATAACGAGGGATAGAACTTATGTTAAAGGCTTCAAATGATAGTAAAAGATTCCATACCTCTGCCTGATAATTTCTCAGATGCCCAGAAATGCAATGTATAGTATTACGCACCTGTCTAACAATTATCTCAAAGTCTCCTAACACTACCAAATCTTTGGCTCACAGGTCAATTGCCTTTTTCAGGCCTTGAATAAGAGCTTCGTATTCAACAATGTTATTGGTGCAATCAAATTCTAACCTGCAAGCAATGAAATACCTTTTCCCATAGGGATCTATCAGTAAGGAACCTGCACCAGCCCCTTCTTTTGACTTAGATCTGTCGAAGTATAGAGACCAAAGACCGTTGTTCATATCTAAATGTACCGTGTTTGGGACTGGAATTTCATCTGGAATTTGCGTAAAATGGTAGATTTCAGATTGATGTTCTACATCTAGGATTGATGAATTTTCAGCCTCAAGATCCCCAAAGAAAGAGTCTACCATAGAATTTCCCATTATGGTATCCGTAAATAATACCGGTTCATTCGAGTCATCCAATTCGGTGACGGTATGCTTCATATAGCGTTCTCGATCAATTCTGATCTTGTTCGGGTGACCATTATGAGATATCCATAAGTGTGACCAGTCAGTAGCAAAATATCCCTTCAGTTTCTCAAACCAATCTCTGCTGAGAAATAGGCCATATGCTTCTAGGATATCCGCAACAATTATGTCAATGATAAAATGGACTTGAGGATTCGAAGCTAACCTTATCAACACCTCTTTCAACTTGCCTATTACTTTCATGTTTGAACGATCAAGCTGCACAATACTTGTATCACATGGCACAGGGATTGCATTAAGTTTTTTGCACACTGAGTATGGCATGACATTTTTCGAAGCCCCTGAATCTATCATACAATTATGCACTTTACGATTGCATATTTCAAACGTAAGTAAAAAAGGAGGAGTTGCAGAGTCTGATTTCTTACCTATGGATGAGGCATTGACTGAAGAATTCATTGAATTATCTTTAGTATTAGCAGAGCTGTTTGGATTGGACGGGGTTTTGGTATTTTTACTTGGAGATACCCCTTGCGTCATCTTATCTTGAATCATAGGGAACTTGAGGAGTTCATAGATAGAGATGTTGGCTCTGATTTTCTTCAAATATTCAACTAGATCGTATTCTAACTCAAGAGAGGGTGCAGACTTAGTATTTGTAGGTTGATTCTTTGTTTTGACAGTTGAACTGTTATCTGTAGTAGTTGTAGAAGGTTCCCCTGGGGGCTGATCTTTCTTTCTTCTGGTGTTGTATTGATAGTGATTTACATTGACAACACCCACATCTTCATCATCAGTCAATTCTGTGGTGTCCTAGAAATGGCTGATAACTTGAGGAGGTTTATCTTCTAAGTCATTATCTTTTGCTTGTGTATCTTCAGAACTCTGTCCTGAATATTGAGTATCGTTTTCGGCTAATGTTTCTAGACCTGAAACTAATAATTTGAGAAAAGTATTGATTTCATCAACACTATTAGCTTCAGAGGGTGGAGTCTGTTTTACAGCTATATTTAGGAATGGCCTTCTGAAAGGTTGTCTAGGTGGTTCTTTAGTAGGAGTGTTTTCAGAAGTACCTTTCTTTAAATCAATGATTTCATTGGACAACTTTTTAATAACTCTTTGGAGGCTGTCTAAGTCTAGTGAATCCTATCCTTTTTTCTCAGGGTTTGTGTTCTTGGTAGGACTGTCAGTATTCTTACGAGAAGAAGATGCATAATCAGTATCTACCCCAGGGTTGGTCTTTATGGCAGACATGTATTTTTCAACCTTAATTGCTTCTTCAAAGTTTTCAGCAAGGGTAGGCTTGGCTGCTCTTCTGACAAACATGGCCATTGACACAGGCAAGGCTGAAGTGTAAAACTCAATAGTGACATCCTCAGCTAGCCTTGAGGTAGCAGGAATTCTATTTCTTAGAGTTAGGAATCACTGGTTAAAATCTTTTACCTTTTCCTTGGTTTCCATGCGAATTCTAGACAATTCTAACACCAAGGCAGCTGGAGTCTTGTCGTCTCCGAACTTGTTCATGAAAGCAAGATCGAATTCATTCCAACTGGTTATAGAACCAGCCATAAGTGAAAAATACCATGTCGAAGCTTTACCCTCAAATGTATAAGGGAAAAGTCGACAGACTACATCTTCATGTTCAACATCCAAGAGCCAAACTGCTAGCATAAACTTCTTGACATGGTCTTCTGCCGGCTCTTTCACCTCGGGGTTGAACTTAGGCAACAATTTCTCAGGATGCTTGGGTAAAGGATGTTGATCACCTGGGACAGCAACTGCATCCTGAGCTAACCATGGCATATTAGCATTAGGGTTTGGGGGGTTCACACCTGCCATGTTCCTTGGAGTTGGAGGTGGTGAAGGTGGTGTTTGAGGAATCCGAGGGGGTGAATGAGGCGGTGATGGTGGTTGACAAGACCCCCTTGAAACAGGTGGTCCTGAAGAAGATGAAGGTTGATTGGCGCCAGCCAGAAACTGTTGTATCTGAAGATCAGGAAAGGTACCTACAGGTTGCTCCTGTTCTTTCGACGCAGGTTCAGTACGATGAGTGCGAGGATGTGTGATCTGTGGGAGAGGTAATTCAGTGGGTTGGCGCCCGGTGAGATTAGAATAAGCCCTAGTTAAAATCCTATGAGATTCGTTTATGGCCTGTTAGAATTGGTCAATTTCTTCAGGTTGGGGAGTACCGCTAGAGTTGAATTGGGAGATAAGGTTTCGAACAGAGTCGTTCAGTGGGGCCTCACTCAGCCGTGATGACCGGAGAGTACATGGCTATGATGATGAATGTATTTGAGGGGTGATAGGCTGATTAATTTTGTTAATAGGATTGTTTTCATCAGCCATTTACTTAAGCTGGCCCTCCTTCTAGCGCCATTGCTGATGGGCCTAAACAGGCACAAGAGTCAACCAAGGAACAACCCGATCCAAGATTTTTTGAGATGCACTCAGTCGTTTAAGTAGCTATTCCTGACGGGAATAAGGCCCTGTTGCCTTTCTTAAAGTTATTCCCCGCTATAGAAGAGGATTTCGAAAGGGAAAACTAAAACTACAGCTGGTTAATCAGACCTATACCTATGACTATACAAATTAATAAATGTTATTTATTACAAGATCAATTAGTTAAATTAAATCTACTTCAAGCAGTTAATTTAAAATACAGGAATAAAAATTAACTGAATATTAACAGAGTTGATATTCATAGAGATATATTATAAACATTTGGACATTAATTACAAGAAAATGATCCGAATGTAATAGAAATATAAAGATCTAATTCAAAGAGTTTCAAGTAAAATAATTAAAAGGAAATTACTAAACTACTCTAAGTCCTATCCTGATCAGGAGTGTTAAACATATTAACCTGAAATCAAATCTGCCAATGAGACTGCCGCATTAATAATCTTGGAAAATATTCAAAAGAAATTCAGAAATTAAACAAGATCATACAATAGACACATATATCACATATGTTATGATGTCAATCATCAATTTTACAACATGACATACATCAGCAAATCGAAGTCAGCATAAGTCGACAATTATACATAATATATTTGCATAACTCATCAAAGGAATCATGGCAAACATTAATAATATAGAAAATGTGACAAGACCAAGCGATACCATAAACACATATGCGAAGTATAAATACTGTAGACATATATAAGTATCACCAGTTTAACATACTGTAGCTGCTAACAATAAACTGCCTTAAGTCATAGAAAAATCCAACAGAGGTCTTGACTCCCCCTCCTCGAACTATCGACCCCCCCTACCAGTACCAACATGTCTCTTTAAATAACCTATTCTCATAGAGAGATGGTTCTATATAACTGGAAATCATAGAATCGAAATCATAACCAATTTCATTAAAAATGACAAGTGAAACATGTCATTTTTAATATACATTAAATGTTTTGAAATTGGATAGACCCAGTTCATAGCACAAAATCATGAAAGCAACAAAGGCACTAATTATACAGTGACACCTGGAAAACAGTCCTTGCCAATCAATTTGTTCCCGATTGTGTAGGGATCACCTAGACAGTAGACAATCATCAAAATCCGAGAGAGAGGATCCAAAACATTACCTGCGATACTGCACACAAAAGAAATATAATTAAACACACATAAAAATAAGATAAAATAAACTAAATAATAAATGAATTAATACAAACCAAAATACCTGTAAGGAAATAACTTGATTATCAATCTATCATAACTTCAAAACTGAAACCAATAGTAGGCGCACCCGAAAACATTATAAATTCATAGGGGCATTAAAAACATGAATGTTCACACCACTTGATGGATTCTGCGACGGACCCTTAAATTGCATAAGAGTAACTTGAGAATTAAGCTCCCGTACTTTATCCTCATTCTTATTACTTTCATTCTGTAATTTCAGGATTCTACGGATCAACCTATTCTTATGCTTTTTAAGACACAGCAAGGATTTAATGTCTGAATCTACCTTCTCTTTCAACTTTAAATTCTCTGTCTCCACAATATCACGATGAGCTACCATCTCAGTCACTCTTCCTTCCATCCTCTGTATCTTATCCAACAAGCAGGTAATGAACATCAGGTGAATCATATCCCCAGCTTGATAAGAACTTGGTAAGTTTGTCTCTACAGTCTTTCCCTTGGCTGGAGGATCAACAATAGGATCAACCCGAAGATCCTTGTCAAACACAGGAGGACTTTCTTCTGCAGGGTTTGGGATAAACTCATCCTCAATGTCACAACCAACATCAGGAAAAATGGGATTATGTTCTTCGTCGTCAATCAAGACTGTTTCAACATGAACACTATTGCTCACAGGAGGTTTAACATGAAGACCTTTAGCAACCATGCTTCGTGTGAACCTACCAATAAGCTTGGCATTCAGCTTTTTACCCGTTTGCTTGCAGATATCAGTGCTGCGTTTCGGCATCTCAGGAGATAGGCTTGAGGACTTCTTCATGCGCTTAAAGGGCACAGGAATACCAGGACTTCTCACAGGAGGAGGAATAGAGTTATTACAAATGTCAGGGCTCATACGGCCAATAGGGTTTGACACAGGATTACACACAGGTGAAGCCGAAACTCAACTGGGTTCCTGGTGTCTTAAACATTCCTCCAGATAGTCAAATTGATAGTGACAAAAGGATGAGAAGCAATTATACTCAATAAACTCATCCCATGACCGGTCTAATTTCGACAATTCCCTCTCTATTAACATTCTGACCAGACCGTGATGAAACAAACTGTGACTGATATTTTTTAGACCCTTTTTTATAGCCGAGGACATTTTAGACAGACTCTGAACTAGATAATGAGGTAAATTAAGAGGGAAACCAATAAACACAGACATCAACTGGAGATGATAAACGTAAGCCGAAGAGAGTCGACCTTCGCAGGTCACATACCTATGGATAAGGTCCAAGACTGGTTGCCACTCTTTCTTAAAGTGTTTTCAGGCCACACCAGTTCTGAGAGATACATCTTGATAGGGATTCTTCAGCAGTTGCCTCCACTTCGTTATGTCCATTTTTTTGTACTTAAACCATCATTCGCCTCTCAATGGAAAACTAGTAGCAAGTGCAATTGAATGCTCGTCCATTCAAAACTGAAGATCACCTACCTTAACCCGAGAGTCGGCCAAAGACAGAGCAAACACCTTCGTCACCTCAAGGTTCGAGTCAGAGAATTTACTGATAAATGGCAACCATCCGACAGCTTCGACCTTGGTTAAAAGCTCAGGGTTCGAATCAAGAAGCTTCATCTCACAGGGCTCGACTGTCACCACCGGCGCCATGACTAACTATGCACATGCATGCAGCCTTACCCAGAAAAGATACCAAAGATCAAAACCCGACAGCGAACTTGAGAGTGAGCACTCAGGGTGCATACCAAGGAGAAAACCTAAGCAATCGATCCCGGTAGTTTCATAAACCAGCTGTGACATGAATAAACGCAACCGATAACCCTGAAACTTCGGCATGAAGGGGAATGATAACACTACAAGGCAATTGAAATAAGAAATGATGGCAAACAACTCAATATTGAACTGATCTTTCCATTATTTATCCCGGGCTATCGACGTGAGACCACTCATTGCATAAACCACAGGTGTTGAACACGGATGGAGCCACGACACTGAACAAGTACTCAGAATTGAATGTGATTGACAGAGCTAAGTACCAACGCAATGATACCATATCAATTTCACAGCAAGTATACCGGAATTGGAGGCGACGACATAAATTAAGTTAACGATAAGCAATAATCCTATGTTACCCTTATCGTAGATTTGATTTAACCTTCGAAGGTGGCGAGCCAAGCGCCATAATACAAATCATCAAATAAAAACTAGACTTTACAATATAGACCATGTTATAAAAATGAAGATTAAAATAACCATAGTAATATTGAATATGGTTCAGAGTCTGAAGGGAAAACTTAGGGTAATGTATATCACATAAATTATTAAGCCTCCGATGCTCTAGGACCTTGCTACACTTACATTGAACCAACCATGCATACCCATTAATTAACATCCAAATGAAACCTATGATAACGTGCCAAACCATACTATAATTAATCATCCAATCTCGCAACCTTATCAATATCTATAATAATAAAATCAAATAGCAAAATGAAGTGATAACTGTTTGGATAAGACTTCAAGATTAGGTTATGATAAAAAGATATGGAAATTATTAATACTCATCCCTTGATTGTTAATGTAAATCCACCCAAAATAATAACTTGATAATGGTGATTTTGTCAGATAATCTATAGTTTGCAAAGGTTGCTTAAAAAGATAGAATTTCACTGATTCAGTAGCTCACAGAAAGTCATCATTTTAGTAGCTGGGGATTCATTGGATTTGTCCTTTGAAACTCGAACATTTCATCAAAACAAAATAGGATTTTGTTTGATGAAATATGTTTTTTAAAGGCTGTTGAGCAAGGGCACAACAGATAGTATCTTGTATATATGTATATTGCTTGACTTTCAGTGTGCTTTTAGTATTTTCAATATGGTTTTTAGTTTAGTGTCTGCATCTATTTATACCATGTTTTGGTCATGCAGAGTAGATGGCTTTATAGGGCTTTGCTGATGGTGCTTGCCACCATACCTTGAATCTTGCCTCAGCTACTTCTGCCCTTTATTCCTCGACTGAATATTTGGTCAGTTCAGGAGCAGTTTGTATTGGTCACTACCAATAACATCGTCGAGTATCAAGTATTCATCGATGTTCTGACTAAAGATTCCTCCCAAGATGTTGGCAATCTGGTAGTATTGATGCACTCACAACTCGTGGTTTGTCATCTAAACCATGTTTATACCATTAGAAATCCTGTGCTTCTCCACCTTTTCTAGAGGGTACGCTTATTAGAAAGATCATTTGAAACCATCACTTATAGGCATATCCCTAGGGAACATAATGTAGTTGCTGACTCATTAGCTAATTACATCCTAGATTGGCATATTTCCCATTCATGACGTTAAATCTGGTTCATTGTAAATAAACAACTAAAGACACATAAAAGTCATGTAAAATACATTTACTATTTGAGACATATAAACACCAGGTAAAAGTATGTATATATATATATGAACAAGTTTACAAAAAATAGGTCCTGAGACCTCATCTGAAGCACGTAGGATATTAGGTAAAAATCACCATACAAAATCCTGAAGCTATCAGCTTTCAGTAAATATCTCATCCACACAATGTTTAGTGATGCTCGTTGTAGCACATCACTCCCCGGGCTACTCTATGTAGCAACCTACTAAATCGACCCGATACTCCCACTGTAGGTCTCTGATACCTCAGAGGGAGGTCATCAATGGAAGCGTCAGGGATGTCTAAGGTCAACCTCTCTAGGTTTTCCTCTAACTCCCTAGTGGTATCATTTCCCTGCGATACAAAATGGGATCCAGCTTGTCTATCCAATGGGGAAGCTCCCCCAGGTTGTGTTGCTCTAACATTTGCATGAAAATATCCAAGTCTCATTACTTCACATAAAAAATATAAAACATCAAAAAACATAAAAACATTTTATCCATTTTAGGGTTTCTTGCTTCTTATCGATGTCACCCCACTGTCCGCTAGGTGGGTGCAGTAGGTCAGGGTCTCCGCTGAAGTCTATACCCGCATAAGCATAATCCTCCACCATGAGGATCTGATCTCGGAGCCATATGAAGAACGGGTCACCAAAATTCACCTTCCCCCTGCCTGCTCAAGTACGGGCCATAATCTAGACCTTCCTCTACATACGGGGGTCCTGCACTCTCAGCTCTTTGAAGACCACCTGAGGTCTCATCTGTGGTACTCGATCAAAGAATCTCATCTATGGTACTCGATCATAGAAGAAGCAGGATAGAATGGAACCAAATCCAAACTACTTTAGTTCTCCCTACCGACACTTAGTCAGCTGATATTTGAATATTGAAAGTAGGGCTTTCACCCAATTGAATACTGTAGGTGCCATGGCCTCTATGGCATATAACATGTGTGCCCTAGAATCTTGGTGTACATTTTGACTCCTAGCCACTCTCTGCATAGTAAATAAGACAGTCTGTAGGGGCCCGTCCATCACTTCTATGATGGGTATTTTCTTCCCCGGTGTCCTCGTACCTAGGATACAGTGACGGTTTATCAACTCTTGTTTGGTAATATCCCCTCCTCAGGAACCTGTCAGCGAGATGGGGGCACCTTGTCTCGAGAGTCTAATCAAGAAGTAGATGTCCTCTACCTCTACTATCAGAATATGAGCCCCAACCTCAAAGTGTTGCTGCTCTGGATTCCACATTCAAATTATGTGCTCTAGAAACCGCTCATGTGATACCATCCTAGGGGTCCCGAATAATTTCAAGAGCCCACAGTCTTGTATTGCATCTATACAAGCCACATTCCTTTCAATGAAAGCGTCATCATTGTCATGTTGTCTTTCTTTCCATATCACCATGATTGATCAGCAAAAACCTGCCAAAAACAATCATAACACATATTAGAATCATCCTTAATAATTTAAATCCCAAGAAATGATTTATTTTTACTTGTGTTATCATTTTTAAATATTCACGACTGGCACCGCCTGTGCGCTATTGAAGAAAGGAAGTGGCACCACCTGTGAGCCTTGTTTTAGGTGCAGTTCTAGTGAGGTACCCTGTATCCCGCAAGGGATAAGCACGGTGCCCATTTCCATGGTTTTAGGGCTTTCCATACAAGACCAAAACCCCATCAAAACTCAAAATAAATACTATGAAAAGGAATAGTAGGGTTTTAAATATTACCTAGAACTGATGGCACTTGAATCTAATGGTGGAAACTCCTGATTTCAGCAGCTAAAGATCTGACTAGGAAAGTGCTCCAAATTCTTTCCACTATGGGTAAATAGTAAAATGATTTGATTTTTCACTATTTACATGACTTATATACATATTTTTGGGTTTGACATGCTATACTTCTTATTTAAAATCACTTTTTACTCAAAATTTATCAGTCATAATCCCTTAATGTTAGTTATGAGCGTATTTAACACTTGTTTTTTGAGTCTAATGTAGGATAGGGGAACCATAGTAGTAAATATTTGGGAGTTTGTTTATGAATTTTTCGTACTACAATTAAAGTCGATGAGCGTTTGTTATGACACTTTGGTCACACTCTTTAAACCTAGTATCAAAGGTTTGAGTCCATTTCTTATTCTTTCTAGGCTCGTAAAAATTGAAATTGTGTAAAGAAACCCCATGGAGTATTCTTTTAACCCTTTTCAGGCTCCTTAAACATGAAAAGATCATCGAGTCCATTTTTTATTCTTTCCAGGCTCATAAAAATTAACATCGTGTAAAGAAACCTCATAAAGTCCTCTTTAAACTATTTTTAGGCTCCCTAAATACGAAAATATTGTCGAGCAATATTTCCTTCTTCACACTCGTTAAAGCATTCGAAGAGTCGTCTTTCCGACGATAGGTTATCGCTTTTTTGGTTCAAATCGACTATTTATGAAAAAGGAACACTCTAGCCAATCATGACTGGAAGAGTTCTCTAAGGTATGATTTTACACTTTTTCGGGCCTTAGGGACTAAATCATATGAAAAAGGACCCCTTTGGAGTCTTCTTCCGTAATTGTTCAGACTCTCTAAACATGAACAGTACCAAGTTTTCTTTCATTGGACTCATTAAATTAAACATTGAGAGACCGTTTTGGGAATGAACCCCTCCTCTCTCAGGTTTGTAAAACATATGAGTTTAGACTTGTCTTCAAACAAGATATACCGAGTGTTTGTTACCTTCTTTGAACTCATAAAATCAAAAAGAGGCACTCATCGATCATGATGGGGAAAATGGGAAGGGAATCCTTTTTCAAATAAATGGAAAGTATTTTTTCGTTACCTTTGAACATGCCACTTGTCTGTATATCAAGTCAGTCAATTGGGTATTTAGATGATCTCCATGACGATCCGCTTTCATCAGTCATGCAACTCCTTTGAGTCTTTCAAAAGAATGCATTTTCCACTATCACATCGTGATTTTGTCCCGTTCATTCATGTTTCCAAGTCTGTTGTCGTGACGCCCGATGTTCAAAGGGAAATTGAAGAAGTTTCTCCTCTGCAGTCAGAACAGTCTCTGTGTCAATATTTTTGAGTCAGTCCTATGGTTACTACATTCACATCATTACAAAACTATGTTTCAATTTTTGTGTCATCGATGTGGGACTCATCATGGCCCTCCTTCGACGAGACTATTCCCATCAACATCATCTCATCATCAGGGAAATAGTATTAGAAACAAAACTTAGTACCTTGAGATCTATATGCCTTAATGATAGATTCTCTCACTCTTGACATAGGTTTACATCGTTTACCTTTGATCGATAGAATCAACTGGGTGTTCGACATCAAGACATCTATTCACACTCAGTAGATTGTACTAGGGTACCTTTGGAATCATTGACATCAATGGTGATCTCCCTCGCACTTGTTAACGGTTCACATCATTGGCCAGTAATCAAGTGTTTTATACCATGTTCGACTTCAGGTCATTGTAATCACATGGATAGAATCGTACTTTGTGAAATATGAGACAAAGACCCTAGGTATTTGTTTAAAGTGCTCATTGCTTTTCCCCAAGTTGCGATGGAGTTTCAT
>LPNX010011540.1:98132-213842 GCA_001517045.1 Pseudotsuga menziesii | reverse complement strand
TGGTCGTGGCTATGCTCAAATTTGCATCTGTATGACATAGATCTACATTGTATGTCTAGTAGCTATGTCCAAGTTTGAGTCCTCTATCACATGGATCTACAATGTATTTTAGTAGCCATGCTTGTTTATTCCTCCCATGGATCTGCCTTGTATTGGTCTGCAGCCATGAGTTGGTTACTTGTGTCTATGAGTCAAAAATATTGATGTACTATAGATGAATGCTTGATGACACTCTTCGATCGAGCTGACATTTTCACCTCGAAGTGACAACCTGTTTTCTCAAAGATGTCGTTTATCATATCCCTCTAAGACTCATGCTTTGGGGGGCATCCTATTATACCCAAATCCTATCACCACCATGTGATAAGACCCTTGACTTACATATTTCCCTTAATCCCAGCACTTAGAGTGGAAACCCATGTTGTTTGTCCATCTTACATAAAAATACTCAGCACCGTGCTTTCCCCGTTAACCATGAGTGATACCTTGCTCGCACCGCCTGTATAGTGTTTTCCATAAGTGGTGCCACCGCCTATGGCATTTGGTCCATAAGCGTTTCTAACCTAAACCGCTCTGTCATTGGAGGAGAAAAGTGGTACCCTAGGTAAAATGGGAAAAAGAGATTTTTTTCGAGGCTTCTAGATCATGAGCCTCATGTCCTCTCTTATCCCTATCATTGTGGGTTAGTTGAGCTCGAGATCCCCCATCATAGGATCTTAGAGGCCACATCATCCACAAATCTCTCAACCATTTCTATCCATTGAGCCTTATAAATACAAGCTCCTGTCCATGGTTGAGAGGGAGAACTATAGAGGTATTGCCATGTTGTTGGATTGACCACTTGGCCCAAGCCATTTGAGAGCATAGGGAGAAAAGTTGGAGCTTATGGGGATGAAGTGTTGGTTTCATGGAGATGCATGTTGACACTAAGGCTTAATTGGTTGTAAACTTCTCCATTCATCTTAATGCAAAGCTGATTTCCATCCCACATTACTGTTGTTTTGATTTCACATGTACATGTTGTTAGATTCCTTAGTCACTAACATGGATAAGTAGATGATATTCTGGTAGCTTTGATGTGTTTGGATGTTTGATCTGGTTGCAGGTACATAGGTTCACTATCGAAGCAGCATTCTAGGTGTCTACAACATCGAGGAAGGGTCTTCATCCTTTGTCGTTCACTCATTTGTTCAGGATCTGAACCATTTAGACCAGAGGAACAACTTCTGTCCGCAGAAGGTGAAATATTCCTGCTTACATTGGCTAAAATGGTATATTGATTCCTTTTGTTGTAGTTTAGTCTACTAATCATCTTGTACGCAATATATTTTGGAGCTCCTTCATTTATATTCCATGATGTATACATGTAAATGACATAAAAGGTTTTCTAATCCACTATTGCATGTATCTTAAGCATTGTAGTCAATCAGTTATTTGGTATTTTTATTCTCTTGTCTACTCTACTAATATCTAGACTACTACTTTGATGGAAATCTACAGTATCTTGATACTACTGTTGTTGATGAAATCTACATTTTGTTATAATTCTATTTTAGATTATCAACCAATCACAACTTTGAAATTTGATAAATACAAGAAACCTTATGGGATTTTTCAACCTGTGCAAGTCAAACAATATTAACTCATATGGTTTATATCATTCCATAGTATCTAAAATAGTTCAACCATTGAGTTCCCCTTGCACTCAAAGGCCTAGAGTATGTCATTTCAATCAAATTTTTAGGCTCAGCTTCTTGGGAAAACCCAGTTGTATTGAGCCATAACAATTAGTCAACCATATTCAGTGCATCAACTTGGGATTGTTCACCTGGTTCCAGAGAAATAAGATGGTTTAAACCAGAAGAGACAGGGTGATTATGTGATTTTTTATTAAACCCAATATCATATAGTCATGTTGACTTAAGGTTCTTCATATCATTAGAGGAAATTTGGGGTCTAAAATGGGCCTTATAGAAAAATGCGCCAACAATAAATTTTGTGAGTTGGAATTCAAGAGCCAATAGAATTTCAATAAACTGAGTCAACCATAATGGTTGAATTGACATATTTGTCAAAAAAGAAAACTACTTTTTTTGTTTGTATTTTCGACATATCTCCATGTGTTTTTACTCAAATTTCAAGTGGGAGAGCTTGTTGGATGCAGAATTTAATTCCGCATCCAATGCGTACCCACACTGCATACTTTTTACAGACCCTTCTACCCCAAAAATAAGAAATACCTAAAAAAATGTGATGATGATGTCATTATCATGTTTTTTCAAGTATTTCTTGGTTTTGGGGTAGCTAGGTATGTCAAAAGTATGCATTGTGGGTACTCGTTGGATGTGGAATTAAGGATGTGGAATTAAATTCCACATCCAATGAGCTCTCCCACTCAAAATTTGAATAAAAACACAGGGAGATATGTTGAAAATACGAAGAAAAAAAGTAGTTTTTTTCATTCTTCCTCCAAAATTAATAACTATTATTTTGTTATTTTCCTTAGGATGCCCATTTTAGACCTCAAATTTCCTCTAATGTTACAATGTCGAAATAAGATCATATAGTGGAGAACAAACAAGATTTTGGAGTCTGTCATTTCCAAACTTTAAGCCTTTGAGATTGATATGTTACATGTATGGAAATGAGGTTGTCAAAACCCTCATATATCATAGAGTAAAATAACTAAGCTATGTGTTTGTTTATATGAAATTAATAAGTCTAGGTATCTAGAATTGAGAAGAAATCATGTGAACTGAATATATAGTTTGATTTCTGCAGCAAGTTGATCATGTTTGGTAGTTCAGAGAATAGTGTTTTCCCCACCTATGTACATTTTGGATCTTTGTTGTTTCATGAAGAGTAACAGATATCGGAGTTATTTGGATTGTTCTAGAAATTGTAATGTCCCCCTCTAATTAAGCATCCAAAACACCCGCTAACCTACTTAATTCCCATAGGTTCGACCAGGTACTGCATGAGAGGGAATTGATTGAGGGAATTTGATACTTAGAGAAGAACGAGACATTCATTTAGTGTTAATTCAGTAGTCAAATAAAAGAAGCCTTATTTCTTTAGGCTTAAAAGTCAACAACAAATTAGAATTTCCTGCATGCAAATGCAAAGCATAAACCCTAAAAGTGACATGTGAACCCTAAAAGCACATGAAGTTTTATTTAAGAGGGTGATTAGACTAAAGATACTATCTATTATTATTGTTGATTGATTTTGGAGTTTTGAGCAGAAGCACAGCGTGCAGCCATGATAATTGGGGTTGAAGACGGTGTCTTCAGCTAACGAGGGTTGGGAAGTGAGATATCTACCATAGTATCCTATTGGGATAGATCATATAGGTTTATCCATGTCATTCATAATATACTTTAGTATCTGGAGATCCAGCACACTCCAAAGGATTATTGCCAGACCCACGTTTTGCAGCTGGAAGTAGCTAGGAAACCACATAAGTATTCGTTGGGACCATAAACCCCATTATTTCCTTCACATGTTAGCTTCCTGTTTCTCAACAGGCCTATCCTACAGCATACACTGACTATCAACCATCAGTTTTCTCATCTAGAGCAGCTATCAGCAAATCAGAGAGTTGGGGGGCATGAGCAGTAGAACACAATATCAATTCTCTAGGGAACTTGGAGGCTGCCAAACCTTTGCATGCGATAGTTTATCTCTCTGGAAGCAGAAGACTGACAAACCCACAAATTTTCATCAACTTCTAACCATCCCTCCTTCAAAAACGTCACCTTCATTTTGAGGGGTGCACACGTGTGCAATTGGGCATCAACAATAGGAGAGGAGCACTAATACTTCACCTATTCATCCTTTTATGCATGCATCCTAGCTCAGGAGTGATATCAGTCGAGTTATCAGTGGTAAGTGTTAAATTCCTTTCTGCAAACCCTAACCCTAATTCAACTATATTTTAGGATATTTTTGCATGGCAATTTTGCATGCACAGTTATTCCCTATTTTTGCACAAGATTGAGTGTACAGGTTAGAATTGTACACAGTATCAGTAGAATATCAGTTTTGGGATATTACAGTGGTATCAGAGGATGTTCCTTGCCAGCTATGGGATTGAACATGAGAAGTAGATGAGTATAGAAGAGGACAATTTTGTAACCTATAGGAGAAGGAAGAGTAGGTAAATAAAGGAATTTGAGGATATTCAACTAGAATATACCAACTCAGACATGGACCCAATAGGTATACACTCTGACAAGGGAAAAGGAGCAGGAGAATATGAGGAAAGAATGGAGTTTCGTAGCCTAGTAAGTGCATTACATGACCTAGCCAAAGGGGGAAAGGACGTACTTAATGCAATCAGTAGATTTCTGGTGAAACCAGAACCATGTAATAGAAGTACACCTCTCTCACCAATAGATAGAGGGTCTACAAGCAGTAATGGGAAGCATGCATACACCAATATGTAGAACACACCCCACATATATAACAAACCTTCCAGCAGGCCCACTATGCCTCACCTCCTGGCACATGTAGTAGCAGGACCAGTCATGCCGGTAGAGCCTAGTTAACCCTCTTGAGCCTATTTATAGGAATACAGGGACTTAGGGGATTATTTTCATGCAGCCATGTATTTTTCATAATTTTACAACATAAAGAGCATGAACAGTCCCAGGAATTTCAACAAGGGGTTTAATCATAATTACAAGTTGTAGAAAACCTTGGGTAGGTTTACCATCCCAAACTTTGATGGGTCTCATGCAAGTTCAGTGAGGAAATGAGTTCAGAAGTTGGATACTTATTTCCAACTCAACCCCATGACAGAGACAGATGCGATTAAATTGGATACATTGCACTTAAGTGGAGAGGCTCATGAATGGTGGTACCACAGATTAGTGACATTGGGTCACAACACCATCAGTTCCTATAGTGAGTTCACACAAAATCTCATGGAGCGGTTTGACATGAAAGACATGGAGATACATTTCAGAGATTTGGCTCAACTCAAGAAGATAGGTAGCACCGAGGCCTTCATCTGAGAATTTCAAAGGGTAGATGTTATGGTGACCAATGTGTCGAAGAATAGGCTAATTATTCTATTCACAGAGGCCTTGACAGAACCACTTTGGGGTTGGGTGAAAGCTTACAAACCCCCCACTTTACAAGATGCGATCAGTAGAGACAAAGACTCTAGGAATCATTCCTGAAGAATAGGTTTCCACTTAAGACCAACTTTCTAGTTAAAGACAAGGATTGGAAATATTTCCATGCAGACATACCGAAGAAAAATTGGTTAGACAATGGCACAAGGAAAGACTTAAGATGAAAGAAATTGTGTTTTACTTGTCAAGATCTATGGGTTCCAGGACACAGGCCCGCTTGGGAAAGGACAAATCCCATTACATAGAGGTATATTCAGATAGTGAAGGGTAGTACTACGAGTAGGAAACAATAGAGGAATTGTCGGCCATAGAGGAGGATTCACTCCAAGGGGAGTTCTTGCTACATTATTCGGGTTACCTAGGTTTCACACCCTCAAGGTCAGAGGAGTAGTACATGGCCACGAAGTAGGAGTATTTATTGATGGGGGGTAAACCCATAATTTCATTAATGCAGCATGGGTGGCTAAGAGGGGTATTTCGACAAAGGAGTTTGGGGGATTTACGGTAGCAGTAGCCAAAAAATTTAGCATGGAGTGTAACTACTAGATTCATAAACTGAATGTCACATTAGGAAACTACCAGATGATAGATTCATTTTATGTAGTGAATGTAGCCGATACAAATGTAGTATTCAATGTCCAATGGATTTATTCAATAGGGAAATATACTACCATATGGGAAATGGGTAGTTCTGATGGGCATGGATACTTATCCCCCACAACCAGTATCCTCACAAATAATGGAGGTTGTGCTCAGATAGTGTGACAAAGAATGGTCAACAGAATGTTTAGTCACCTTTAGGAAACCTCCAGAGAACAACACCTAACACCCAGGTGATATTTAGGCCTTATTACACAAGCACAAGAAGGTATTTTGGGATATTCCAATAGGTAGACCACCAGATATGGGATTTGAGCATATCATAGAGATGGAGGATGGGACACGGGAATTCATCACCACTCCTTACCGGCATCCCAAAATATATAAGGATGAGATCGAGAAGACAATAAAGGAATAATAGAACTAGGATATATCCATCCTAGTTCTAGTCCCTTTGCATCAGCAGTGGTCTTAGTTAAGTAGAAGGATGGCACATTGTGAATGTGCATCGATTACAGACTGCTTAATTAAAATACCATCAAAAATAGGTATTTCATTCCAAGGATTGATGAACTAATGGACGCGTTATGGGGTGCCAAATAATTTTCAAAGATCAATCTTTGCTCAGGGTACCACCAAATTTGAGTAAGGGATCAAGAAATTTCCAAAACAAATTTTCGTCACCACTATGGTCACTACGAGTTCTTTTTCATGCATTTTGGACTCACCAATTCTCCAGCCACCTTCTATTCATGCATGAACCATACTTTTAGAGATCAGTTATGTAAGTATTTGCTAGTATTATTTGATGATATTTTAATTTACAGCAAAACTTGGGAGGAGCATCTGAAATATTTAGATGAAGTATTAATCATTCTAGAAGAGCACTCACTTTATACGAAGATTTCTAAGTGTGAATTTGGAATTTGTTGATGTATTTGTAAATTTGGAATGTATTAACTTGTATATCTTATATATTGTACCCCGATGTTCCTATCGATAAGTATCAGTTATGTAATTGAGTCATGTCATACCTCGATGTTCCTATCGGGAGAATCAGTAATGTAAACAAGTCATGTAAATTCATAGAGGGTAAACCTCCGTATTGATCAAGGGTTAAATTCCCCATAGTTTTGGGGCACTAGGGTTGTTAGACTCTCCTAGAGAAGTCGGCCCTAGTGAGTTAATGTAAGTCCGGTCATTAGTAACCTAGTTGTGGTTACTTGAGCCTACATAACTGAGTTATGGTTACTTGAGCCTACATAATAGAGTCAAATATTAAGTGAACAAAATAATATAAATAGAGAGCGATCCTCTTTATTTATGACACATTTCACTCACTCAACTGGGGCTCATGAGTGAGAGAAGAAGTGCTCACACAAGTGAGAGAGAGATCAGCTGTTGGAGATCATATTTTCTGTCTTTGGGTTTTAGTGCTGCCATTGGTGCTTATTCTATCTCTGAGGAAGTTGGTTTTCTCCTTTATGGTTTCCCCAAGGAAAATATTTGTGTCTCTTGTCTCTTTTCATTATTGTTGTGCATGTTATTCTCTCAGATAAGATCTTAAGATCATATTCCTTAAATGATAAAAATCTAAACGGTATCAGAACTAACCGGAGAAGAAGACACTATGCAGCTGTAGAAGCTAGGGCTTCTTACTTTTTTGGATATCTCTCCACAATCCATCAGAAAAAGGAGGTTAGGATGACTCTCCACTGAAGGACATATCTTTTTGTCGAAGCAGAATTTGATTCCGGGCATTTTCAGTTTTTGCTGCGAGAAATCAGGGCTTTTCACAAAAGAGGAATTTTTGAGTGATCCCAGCATAGGATTTATATACTAATCAAAATAGAATTTTAGAGACCAAGGTATATATTTTTGGTTGGGTAAAAATCCAAGAAATTCAAACCCTAGTTTGACCCTGGGCCTGAAAAACCCTAAAATACTAAAATGGGTAGTTTTGGTACATTCACTATATCTCGGGATTGAAGACGTCTCAAGGGCCAAAATGTTCACAAGACGAAGATAAAATCCTGATGTACCCTATGTAAAAATTTCAGCCTCATATTCACTATATTCTAGGATATATGTTTCCTCCAAATCAATGTTTCACCCTCTTCCAGGATTCATTCCTAAAAAGACACCTAGGGAGAATTGTTATATCTCAGGATACAAAGATCCAAATGAAAAATTTCAAGATGATCCAAATAGGGAATGGACTCTACTTTCTGTTATAAATGTTTCAGACCTTGATGATGAAACAAGGACATGTGGAAGTCCATACATTTTTGCTATGATGAACAGTCCTGAAATAAGTCACATTGGGAAAACTCTCATAAGTCCCAATTGGTGAAACCAATTCTGGTAAAACCTATGGTGTTAGAAATATTATAGATGAGGTTACCTTAGTACAATATTTCTGACATATAGGTGCATTATGCTCAAATATATCATAGAAATAGTATTAGCCATTTGTGCAGATGAAATTAGTAAACTAGAGCTTCCTATTCCGGGAGCTTCCCTCCATTGTTTTCAAAAAAGGTAGTACATTGGAAAGCTTTCCTTGAAGAGTCACATATTTCTATCCAACCAGATATGAAATATTCTAAGTTTTGAAAATTAGGTTTTCTCTGACAAACCCTAGATCAACCAGATCCAGAAGCAAGTCTGACACCTCAAATCGGTAAGATCTAATCTTTTGTTATTTACATTTGAGGTTCTCATTTGAAAATGACCTATCACACCAGCTTGATGACAAGCTTAGTGAAGCTGACAACTTCTAAGCATGGAAGTATAGGATTTCACTAGTTCTTGAAGAAAATGAATTGGAC
The DNA here is from genome assembly GCA_001517045.1 of Pseudotsuga menziesii. Taxonomy (NCBI): domain Eukaryota; kingdom Viridiplantae; phylum Streptophyta; class Pinopsida; order Pinales; family Pinaceae; genus Pseudotsuga; species Pseudotsuga menziesii. The sequence continues at coordinate 205,270 of LPNX010011540.1, read as the reverse complement.
ACCTACATAAGTGGAGAGGTTCCAATTCCAAAGGGAGATGACGCTAAAATACTTACACAAAAAGAACTTGGTCAAGGCCAAGAAGATCATTGCTGATTCAATAAAGGATCACCTTATACCACAAGTGTCTTCCCCAAAGACACCTAAAGATATGTTTGATTCCTTGAGCAATATATTCGAAGGGAAGAACATAAATTGGAAGATGACTTTAAGAAACCAGTTGAAGAATGTGAAGATCCATAATGCAAAGACCATACAATCATACTTTACAAGGGTCTCTCAAATCAAAGAACAACTTGAAGCAGTGGATGAAGAAGTAGAGAATGCAAACATTGTAATAACCACCTTGAATGGCCTCCCAGGATCATCAGATTCATTCATTCGAGGAATGTGTACCCGAAGGAAGTGATTACTTTCAGCAGGCTCTAGGAAGAGCACACACAAGAAGAAGCTTGACTCATAATAAGAGAAAAGAATATGGGAGCAACTGAAGATAAAGATTTCACGATTCAGAGAATATACCTCAAGTGATGAGGAATATGAAGAACTCAATTCTTGAAAAAACTCTTATCCATATAAAGCATTTGGATAAGAAATGATGTTGTTATGAATGAAGAAGATGATGAAGATGAAAGAAGGAGTCTACCCATGAAACAAATAAAGATAAGTATTCAATTGTCATTTCATGATATTGTTTTGTTATGAATTTGTTTATATTCAATTGATGTATTATGCGTGATAGAATGTTTGTATTAATGACAGTATACTACAAATATGCATGTGATGGGTAAGTAGCTCATGGTGCTACACAACTCTCCATTGCTACTTATCTAGAATGAAACCTCTTTCTTGACATATTCGATTAGTGCACGATATCAACGATGTCTTGGTAGAGATGGAAGGCATATAGAAAGTTTCTGTTAGATATGGATGAATGTTTTATTGGCTAAAATAGTTGCATGATCATATCTTTATGCATACGAATTTTTCCATTATGAATATGCTTTATGAAATGTTTCTAACCATACAAATGCATTTGACTTGTAGGAAAGATCACATACAATCACCTACACGAAAAGCAGGATGAGGCTTGTTCCGGAGAACAAGTGATGACAGTTCAATAAATAATCCAATATAAAGAAGAGTATGATGATACTTTCAAAAAATTCAAGAGGTCTCAGACACAGTGCAGTTATGAGACACTCTTGAGCAACATCATTGATACATAACCTTCCAGGTATGAATAAGTAACCAAGAATAAAGGGAAGGAGAGTAATAGATCATGAAGAATGATGTCTAGGATGAGGTATCAAGACTTGAAGAGAAGTTTGTGGGATACAAGAAAATATTCGTAGCATGAGGCTTCTCACGGAAAGAAGCCATAGACTACGAATAGAATTTTACAGCCACTGGAATATTAGACACATGACAGGTAGAATCATGTGTGCAAATAACAGAAGGCCTTATAGAGCTTAGAATGCACCCATGGGATAACACATACATGAGTAGATTGAATATCACCTAGAGTGATGAAGATATTAACCTTTTCTACAAGGTTGAAGATGAAATCCTATATAGGATGACAAGCTCACATATGGGTGCGAGAAGAATGCTTTCAAGATAGAGGATACATAGAATATTCCAGTGAACCTAGACGGATACATAGAATATTAGTAGCAAAGGAAGCTACTTGTTACTCCAGCACAGAATGTTTCAATACGTAGAGTATGAAAGGCAAAGGGAGAATGATGCTCCGCTTCAGAGGGAGTGACTGTAGAAGATCCTAAGGTTTGACATGGTACGATAGGATGGACAACTTACATATGAGGCTTTACTAAGAGTAAAGAGGATTCCAACATTTGCTTCAAATTTAAAGGAGGAAGACCAGTGATGCTCCTATTATATGTCGATAACTTGTTCCTGACAGAAAAGAGGAACTCATTAAATTTGCAAGAAGGAGACTTGCTGCCAAGTTTGAGATGAAGGACTTGGGGATAATGCACTACTTTCTAGGCATGAAGGTGTGGCAAAATGTGGATGGAATCTCACTGAGACAAGGTACGTATGTAGTAGAGATCCTAAAGTGGTTCAAGATGATGGATTGCAAGGCCACGATCACACCTATGGAATCTAACCTGAAGCTATTGAGTGATGCTTCATCAAAGGTGGTCGATGCCATGATGCATCATCAAATGATTTGTTCCTTGATGTACCTTATGAATACAAGACCAAATATTTAATTTTCTATGAACACATTGAGACATGTTCACTTGATGGTTGCAAATATTGTAGTGATGTACCTGAAGGGTATAGTTGAGTATGGGCTTAAGTATGAGGTGAATCAGAACATTAACCTCGAGGTTTATGTGGATTCAGAATTGATAGGAAGAGCACTTTGAGGTGTTGCTTCAATATGAGATCAGGTGTGATCTCTTGGTTTAGGAGGAAGTAATCCTGCATGGTGACTGAGTACAGCCTAGAGAGGAGTAATGAAGCTCCATTTTGTGATCCAGATCGAGATATCTCAAAAGAGGGAGTTCTAGCAAAGCTGGTGAAACAGGTTGTCTGAGCATAAAATCCTGGCAAATCTCATAGGTTTCTTAGACGTAAACGGTCCTATAGGTTGTCCTCGGATGTAATCGGTCTTGTAAAAGCTCACAGGTTATCCTTGGACATAATCAACTCTGATGTGATTCTATGCTAGAAATGGCTAGATTGAAGTTTAAGTACTTCAGGGAGAAGCTTGGTGTTCTCCAAATTGAGGTTCCTTCCAAGGGGAAGTGATGAGTCCATGAGCCTTCCTGGCATGGTGGTAGGCAGGGTCTCCGATTGTTAGATATAAGTGTTGTACCTTTCTAACATGGTTGTAGGTGAGGCCTCCCATGGTCAGATATAAGTGTGGTACCTTTCTAACATGGTGGTAGGAAAGGCCTCCCATGGTCACATGTAAGTGTTGGGCCATTTCTTGGATGGTAGATACCATGCTGGAGGATGTAAGTGTTGGGCCTTTCCTCGGATGGAAGATACCATGCTGGAGAATGTAAGTGCAGAGCCATTCTAAGATGGGGGCAGGCTGGGCCCTCCCATGGTCAGATGTAAGGGCTGGTCCATTCTGACATGGGGGCAGGTTGGGCCCTCCCATGGTCAGATGTAAGGGCTGAGTCATTCTAACATGGGGGTAGGCTGGGCCCTCCCATGGTTAGATGTAAGGGCTGAGCCATTTTGACATGGGGGCATGTTGGGCCCTTCCATGGTTAGATGTAAGGGTTAGGCCATTCTGACATGGGGGAAGGCTGGGCCATCCTGATAGGGGGGAAGGATGGGCCCTCCCATGGTCAGATGTAAGGGTTGGTCCATTCTAACTTGGGGGCAGGCCGGGCCCTCCCATGGTCAAATGTAAGTGCTGGGAGTTCCTTTCTGACTGGGTCAGATATAAGTGTTGAAGAAGATGAAGACCTACATGGAGGCTATGCCTACAACCAGCATGGAAAAGGGATGGCTCTGTAGAACTTCCTATGACAAGTAGAATTGAAAGATAGCACCATTTGATCGAGATAGCGGAAGCAGTGATGATGATGATCCAGTGATGATCCAAACTTGATGTTGATCCAATGATGGTCCAGACTTGATGTTGATCCAGTGATGATCTAGACTTGATGTTGATCCATTGATGATCCATACTTGATGTTGATCTAGTGATGATCTAGCTTTGATGATGATCCAGTGATGATCCAGTGATGATCCAGCTTTGATGATGATCCAGTGATGACTGAGCTTTGATGATGATCCACAGAAGAAGACTTGTGCTGATGAATTGTGTCAAGAGAATACCTTCCTATTTGATAGGGAGTGTTGATGTATTTGTAACCTCCAAAAGTATTCACTTGTATATCTTATTTACTGTACCCCGATGTTCCTATCGAGAAGTATCAGTAATGTAATTGAGTCATGTCATACCCTGATGTTCCTATCAGGAGAATCAGTAATTTAAACAAGTCATGTAAAGTCATAGAGGGTAACCCTCCTTATTGATCGAGGATTAAATTCCCCACAGTTGTGGGGCACTAGGGTTGTTAGACTCTTCTAGAGAAGTTATCCCTGGCAAGTAAATGTAAGTCAGGTCATTAGTACCCTAGTTGTGGTTACTCGAGCCTACATAACTAAGTTAGTATTACTCGAGCCTACATAACATAGTCAAATATTAAGTGAACGAAAGAATATAAATAGAGAGCGATCCTCTCTATTTATGTCACATTTCACTCACTCAACTAGGGTGCATGAGTGAGAGAGGAAGTTCTCACACAAGTGAGAGAGAGATCGACTATTGGATATCATCTTTTCTATCTTTGGGTTTTACTGCTGCAATTGGTGCTTATTCTATCTCTGAGGAAGTTGTGGGGTTTTCTCCTTTATGGTTTCCTCAAGGAAAATATTTGTGTCTCTTGTCTCTTATGATTATTGGTGTGCATGTTATTCTCTCAGATAAGATCCTAATATCATAATGCTTAAATGATAAAGTCTAATAGAATGAAGGAGATGTTGTATCTAGGGCAAATCATCAGTGCAAAAGGGGTATAAGTTCATATGGAGAAAATTCAAGCTATCACGGATTGGCCCACACCAAAGACAGTCACTAAACTGAAAGCATTCTTAGGCCTTTGCACTTATTATCAAATTTATGTTAATGGTTTCTCCCAATTCACTGCACCACTCACCGATCTCAAAAATAAGGGGGAATTCACATGAGCAGATTTGGCACAAAAAACCTTTGAGGAAATGAAATTCATCATGAGTTTTTGCTCGGTTTTGGAACTACCATACTTCTCACATCCATTTATATTGGAATGTGATGCATCAGGAGAAGGACTAGGGGCAGTACTGATGAAAAACCATCACCCAATTGCATTTGGGATCAGGAAACTAAAACATTATGTGCCACTACTCCATATATGACAAGGAGATGCTAGCCATCTTATATGCTCTCACTAAATTCCAAAAATACCTGGTGGGAAGCAAATTCAAAATCAAGACAGATCATAACAACCTCAAGTACTTCTTGGAACAAAAGGACTTGAATGAGCGCCAACAGAAAAGGGTCAACCACGTTCAGGCTTATGATTTCAAGATAGAGTATGTGAAGGGTAAGAACAATGTAGTAGCTGATGCATTATCACAATGAACCACTTCCTTATCTCTATGATTAAATCCATAGATTGGAGGTCTCTTCTCTTAGTAGAGTGCTCCAAAAAAAAATCTTGTGAGTTACTGGATGGACAGATTCAGGATGAAAGGTACAGAATTATAGATGGCATCATCCATTACAATTGAAGGATATACCTCGTACCATAATCAGCCTTAAAAAGGAAGATCATACAAGCATAACATGACTCACCATTATCTGAACATCAAGGTTTATTGAAGACCTATAGGCAGATCTGAGAGAGGTTCTCATGGAAGGGCCTCAAAGGGGAAGTTATGCAGCATGTTTGGGAATGCAACATCTTCTACCACAACAAGATCAAACACATTCATCCAATAGGATTACTTCATTCCCTACCGATTCCATAGCAAAAGTGGTAAAGTATTTCCATGGACTTCATTACAAGGTTGCCCAAGGTATAGGGACAAGACTTATTATATGTCATGGTAGATCGGTTGACCAAATTTTCCCACTTATTTGTTATTTCGTCCACTTATTCAGCAGCACAGGTAGCTGAGTTATTTTTAAAAGAGATCTTTAGACTACATTGGCTACCCAATACCATTGTCAGTGATCAGGAAATTAAATTCACCAATTCCTTCTAGCAGGAGGTATTCAAGTTAGTAGGGAAAGAACTCACTGCAAGTACGAGTTATCATCAGCAAAGCGATGGGAAAACATAGATTGTCAACAGTTAGGTTGAAGGATATCTGTGTAATTATCTAGCAGGCCAACGAAGAACATGGATTAAGTGGCTACACTTAGGGGAATACTACTACATTACTACCTACCATATGTCTATCTGGATGACACATTTTAAAGCATTGTTTGGCTATGAGGGACTGAGCTTCACATATCTATATTTTGGAGACAACAGAGCACCTAAGGCCAAATATTGGGTATAGGATAGTTAGGATCCTTAAGGTCCTTAGGGAGAACTTACATCCAACACAGAATCAGTAGAAACTATACGCAGACAGACACAGGGTTGAGAGGATATTCGAGGTAGGAGATCTGGTATAATTATAGCTACAACCATACATGAAATGTTCCCTCAATAAGAAAGGAGACAAAAACTAAAAACTTGCTTATACGGTCCTTACAAGGTAATTAAGAAGGTTAGAAAGGTGGATTATGAGCTAGAAATCCCAGAGGAAAGTAATACTCACAATGTGTTTCATGTGTCCAATCTCAAAAAAACATTAGGACAACACATTGCTCCATCCATTGAGTTTTCTCCCTTAGATGATGAAGGGTTGTTGGTACTGATTCCAGAGAGAATCCTATAGGTGTGAGAAAGGAAGCTCTGAAACAGGGTTTTTCAAGAGTATCTAGTAAAATGGAAGGAAATACCTATGGAGGATGCCACATGGGAAGGAGACCAAGTATTGCAACATCCTAGTTTGCAGTTGCTTAAGGACAAGCAATTTCAAGTGGGGAGGACTATAATGTCCCCTTCTAATTAAGCATCCAAAACACATGCTAACCTAATTAATTACCATAGGTTCGAATGAATATTGCATGAGAGGGAATTGACTAAGGGAATTTGATACTTAGAGCGAAAGAGGATATTCATTTACTATTAATTCATCAGTCAAATAAAATAATCCTTATTATTTAGGCTTAAACTTCAATAACAAATTAGAATTGCATGCATGTAAATGCAAAGCATAAACCCTAAAAGTGACATGTGAACCCTAAAATCTCATGAAGTTCTATTTGATAGGGTAATTGGACTAAAGAGAATATCTATTATTATTACTAATTGATTTTGGTGTTTTGAGCAGCAGCACAGCATGCAGCTGCGACAGTTGGGGTTGAAGACAGTGTCTCCAGCTAATTAGGGTTCGATAATGAGATATCTAGCCTAGTATCCTATTGGGGTAGATCATCTAGGTTTATCCACAATGTTCATCATATACTTCATTATCCAGAGATGCAACACACTCTGAAGGATTATTGGAAGACCCACGTTTTGCAGCTAGAAGTAGCTGGGAAACCACAAAAGGGTTCCCTAGGACCACAAAACCTAGCCTTTCCTATGCATTTCAGCTACCTCTTTCTCATTAGGCCTATCCTATGGCCTACAGTGACTACCATCCATCACTTTTCTCATCTGGAGAAGCTATCAACAAATTCAAGAGTTGGGGGGCATGCGCAACAGAACAACATATCAATTTTCTAGGGCACTTAGAGGCTTCCAAAACTATGCATGTGATAGTCTATATCTCTAGAGGAAGAATACCGATGAACCCACAAATTTTCATCAACTTCTAACCATCCCTTCTCCAAAAACATCGCCTTCAGTCTGAGGGGTGCACACGTGTGCAGCGGGGCATCAACAGTAGGAGAGGAGCAGTGATACTTCATCTATTCGGCCTTTTATGTATGAAGCATATCTTAGGAGTATTATCAGCCAAGTTATTAGTGTTAAGTGTTCAATTCCTTTCTGTAAAACCTAACTCTAATTCAGTTGTATTTTAGGGTATTTTTGCATGGCAAGTTTGCATGCACAGTTTTTCCGTATTTTTGCACAAGATTGAGTGTATGGGTTAGCATTATACACAATATTAGTAGAATGTTAGTATTTGGGATATTACAGACATTTTTTTGGTATCACATTATGCACTTCAACTACCACATGTTGAACATGTACAAATCTTATGACACAACCAGAGACATGGCCTTCCCAATTCAACTTTTCTCATAATGTTCTACAACACCTTGGTCTCACAATGTTGACACTAAGGTAATCACATGTGAATTCCATCACTCACAAAATTAAAGAGCCAAAAACCAATTCAGAAAGTGAATAGTTTAGTCATTCTCATTAATGCCACTTAAGTTACACACTACTTAGCACTCTCCAACTCAAACTCCTTGTACCACCAAACCATCCTTGATAGTGACTAGATTCAACTTGTATTTTTCAAAGTTACACTTCAATAGAATTCAAGAATGCCCCATACAAAGTCCAATGTCATCTCCAAACTCGGACCTCAGCCTACTCACAAATCTTCCATGGTCTTGCTTAAATGTCTTCTTCAAGGCTACTCCTGACCTATTCTTACTTCAAAGGGATATGCTTTGTTTTCCTCTTTAGTTCTAGGCTCTCCAATTTTGTTATTTCTAATCAAAGGTCCAATATTTTCTTTGAGTCGTGACACTTGCGCCAAAACACTTCAAAACTAAACTCATCATGCCTACCCATGGTATTTTGCAGATATTATTTTCTTCTATCCCTTATAACAGAAAAATGTACTCTTCAAAACACTTAATCAACTATTTATAATAGTTCATCAAAATTTCAAACCACCAGGCACTTCCTTTCACTTCACAGATTGCACCTAGTGTAAACCCGTTAGTGTTGATTATGGTGCTTCACCCAGTTTAGACATCCATTGACACACACAATAGAGGAATCATGTTGGAGTAGCAATACAAACTCGTCATGGTATAACCACCGCACCTATGAGAATATAAAAAATGTGGTCTAAATGTCATGTCTGATGATAGGGCCTTGTGTTGGGTTTCAAATGTTCATCAAATGTTTTAAATGTTCATCAACATCTATAGGTTTTTGTGTAAGGACAAACCTTATATGCTATCAAAGCATAGGTATCAAGTTCAATTCCCTCGAGCGATGCCTGAGGTAGGGTGTTGGAGTATCGGTACATCCTCCTCATGGTATAACCACTGCACCTTTGGGAATATAAAAAATGTGGTCGCCATGTCTGATGATAGGACCTTGTGCTGGGTTTCAAATGTTCATCAACATCTACATGTTTTGGTGTAACGTAAAACCTTACAAATCCATCCCATGGGATCGGCTTGAGACCTCCTGTATGAGCTTTGAGCTATCCCGCCAGAGTCCCTGACTACAAGATGCTCTTCTGTTAGACTATTTCTGGTGGTTTTTTTTTCAATGTACATATTAATTAGTTGATAAGAAAATTTGAATTAAATCTACATAATTATCAATTCTTCATTTAGATGTTGCCTTCTATAGATTGGTGCTTCTGAAAACATTGATTGGATTGTGCTAACATAATCTAGCATATAGGATATTTCAGGCATTTTCTATTGGATATTATTTTTCTGGTTATGAGTTACAACTAAATACTGAACCATGCCAATAGAATGTAAAAGCCATTTTATAACTTTTAACCTGCTTGTGAGTTTTTAATTTCTATTAATTAAAAAGGCAGAAATTTGGTTCTAAAATGTAGTAAGTTTTCTAATGAAGTTGATTTCTAATGTTCCTAGTCCTTAGTAGGACTCCCTTAATGATTCTTTGTTTTCTATTTATCATTTTCCAATTGACTGACTACTTTTCTTCCTTGTAAAACCTGTATTTGTAGTTTTGTCACGTTAGTTTAAAGTTAAAACTAGATTCTTTCAAATTGAGCTTCATATTTCACTAATTGAATTTTGAAGTCATTGCAATATGTTGATTTACTACTTTGTTTTTCAACTTCATATTTTTTCTTCTGATTTGACAACCGCTTGGTTGTAATCTCTCTATAGTTCTGGTTGTTGATTATGTACCTACTTGAATTTTCTATAAAATCCATTTGCAGAAACAAATATGATATAAGTAAGCCTTAATATTTTTTTAATTTCATTCCTGGTTTCTTCAAAATAGATGTGATATAAGCTTTTTAATTTCATTCTAGGTTTCCAAGTCTTAAGATTGTCAGAACTAATAGAATTGTTTTACATTGATGACCACCTATAGGGATTGTCATAGCAGTTATTTTGTCTTATACTTTTTGTAACTAATAACCTTCACGTGACACAAGCAATAAAATTGTGGAATGGTCAAAGTAGGTAGTTTCTATAACTAATAATCTTCATGTGACACAAGCAGTAAGACTTTGGAATGGTCAAAGCATGTAGAAATTTTATTTGAACATGTTAACTGACTAACTGATGTAATTGGATTTTATAGTTTGTTACGGCATGCAAGAAGTGTTCTGTATTTTGCATCATCACTGAATATTTTCTTGGAGGTTCATTGAGAACATACCTTCACAAGTAGGATCCGCATTCATTTCTATTGAAACATATTTTGAATATGGCACTATATATTTCTTAGGGAATGAAATATCTTCATTCTCAAGGTATAATGTATAGGGATATGAAGTCAAAGAAACTTCTCTTGGGTGATGACATGTGTGTGAAAGTGGCTGATTTTGGGGTGTCATGTTTGGAGTCCCAATGTGACACAATGAGAGGCTTTATGGGTACTTTCGGCTAGATGGCACTAGATATGATCAAAGAAAAGACATATACAATAAAATTTGATGTGTACAACTTTGGAATTGTTCATTGGGAGTTTTTGACAGTGCTCATCCCATTTCAAGAGATGACCCCAGTACAAGTTGCTTTTGCAGTATCACAGAAGGTATGGGCTTGATGAAAATAAACATTCAACCCCTCATGAAAATTAACTATTGGCGATTGCATAACTTACTCTTTGGTCAAGATGGGAAATAGTGATTTCTTTGTTTGTTGGTCACATGAATGTCAATTAAAGGGCTTCTATAGATATGGGCTTGCTAATGGAACTCCACCTTCTTGTGAGGGGATTGATTTCTATAGTGGTAATATCATATACCCCACATGGTAATTCAACATAGATATATATCCAGCATCCAACAATATAGAAACACCTTGACTTGTCAATTCCACCCTTTCTTGTTTCCATAGTTTTGTATGATGAACTGCATTTTTAACAGTCATATCTATCTTGAATTGTTAGCTTTGTAACCCATCGAAGATGCTGAACTAGAAAAGTATTAAATATCCAGTGAATTTACCAGTGAAAATATGACAAGTATTCCATCTCTACAAAAACATTGATAATTGTGACTTAAATTGTACCTGCAATCTTGAAATCTTGTGGTGCCGACTTTTGAAAAATATTCCTACAATATGCCCACATGACCATAAACAGGAAATGAGAAATGAAATTCAAAATGGGAACTGAATAAGGAATGGGGTTGGTGGGTTTTGGGGATGAGTAATGTGAATCCATCCCCCATCCCATATTATATTATATATATATATATATATATATATATATATATAATTGATTAGTAATGTACTAAATATACTTTCAAGAATCAAACAGCCCCTCAAGTGATGGTCTAGTGGTTTATCCTCTTATCATATTCTATGCTTTCCTAAGCTTGGTCTTATCAGCGATACTTGTACAGTCAATAATTTCCTATTAAACTTCCTCAAGCATCCCTTAAGATTAGTTTTTAACATGTTCATTTTACCTCTTCAAAATGATCTTGTAATAAATTATTTCTCAATGATTTGATATTCTCAATCCTTTAAGAAGCTCACAACTAAACCAAGACTTGTGACAACATATTTCTCAAACAATTTTAGCTCTGATCCTAAAACATGGTGTAAATATGGTTATCAAAATATTACAAACAATACCAAAAATGTACTTACATAGGACTAGTATGTCTCCTTGATCTTTGTTAGCGCAATCTCGACCAACAAAACCCAGTCGACAAGGGTTCCACTCTGTTGACACTCAACATGCCACGATCTCACTGATATTAGAGGAAATTTGAGGTCTAAAATTGGCCTCCTAAGGAAAATAATAAAATAATAGTTAAAATAATAAAATAATCGTTATTAATTTTGGAGGAAGAATGAAAAAAACTACTTTTTTTGTTTGTATTTTAAACATATCTCCTTGTGTTTTTACTCAAAATCTGAGCGAGAGAGCTCATTGGATGCAGAATTTAATTCCGCATCCAACGAGTGCCCACACTTCATACTTTTGACGAACCCCACTACCCCAAAAATAAGAAATACCTGGAAAAACATGATGATGATGTCATCATCACACTTTTTCAGGTATTTCTTATTTTTAGGGTAGCAGGGTCTATAAAATGTATGTAGTGTTGGTACTCGTTGGATGCAGAACTAAATGCCACATCCAACGAGCTCTCCCATTCAGAATTTGAGTAAAAACACAGGGAGATATGTCGAAAATACGAACAAAAACGTAGTTTTCTTTTATGACAAATATGTCAATTCAACCATTATGGTTGGCTCATTTTATTGAAATTCTATTGGTTCCTGAATTCCAACTCACAAAATTTATTGTTGGCGTGTTTTTTTAGAAGGCCCATTTTAGACCCCAAATTTCCTCTAATGGTATCGACCCAGATAGGTTTTACCCTTTCTAGCAACACCTGCATCTGAGATGTTTGAGAGAGGGATGTCGAAACCAAGTATTCACAGTATAGAGGAGGGTTGGGGCATCAGAGGTTCATCAGCTTATTTTCTAGATATAATCTACTTACTGAACCAGTCATCTTATCGTACTTATTCATTCATCATTAGAGCAGATCTACCAGTGGGGAAAACATATCTAAAAGATGGCAGTATCCATAAGCAGAAAGCATCACATTATCCATTCATACGCAGATCTATTCATCATTCATCGTCAGAATAGCAGCAATGTAAAATTGGAAAAGATATTGGGAAACATCAGTTCATATCAATCCACATCACATCATATTACATCCGCAGAACAAAGTTCACAGATCAAAAGTAGACAAAGATCCAATATCCCTCTGTCTAGTATCACATCTGACATTCATTCTCCATGTATATCTCTTACATGCATAATTATTCTATTTATAGGATTGCAACTTTACATTCAATTTCCACTTTTAACTAAATTCTAACAAAATTAACCACTAAGGACCAATATTCCGAAGAAATGGTCAATAAGTACAAAAACTGACATGAAAATATAAAAAAGTGGACTATTTTCCGCCTATTGCACTATATTTTCCTTGCGCGGAGCCACGTGAGTATGCATAGCATTCTATATGTTGTGCAACTCACTTACCTCCAAACCCTTTCCAACAGGCCCCCAAAACAGTCTTGTGGCTCGTCCTCGAGCCATGTTAGATGGACATGGTGTACTCATTGGTATTCATCTTGAATTCGTTCTATTGCTGAGAACTATTGGTGACCTGCACTGTGAATTTCTCAGCAACATCCTGACACATAAGTCGATCCTGCTTCAACAGGTACTACACCATGTTTGCATTGATTTCCTTCTTACCATCCTGCACAGCTTACAGCACAGGAATAGTGTTTGCCAACAGTTGGGCTCCAATCTCTTGGAAATCGTCAAGATGGTCGCTACGTTTCCGATGTCGTTCTTGAGATTTTACCACCTGCTGTTGTAGCTCCTTTAACTCGGTGGATCATGTGATTGACACAATGGGTGGCATGGTCCATAGTGACTTCTTCAGTGTGGCCAACTAGATCTCAGCTTCCTAGAATTGTGTTGTAAGTTGTTCTAGCTACTCACCGTTAACGATATTACCCCAAAACTGTGTCGTTACCTCAACGATATTCTTAGCATCTTTCTCTTGTTCACCAAATTGTGCCACAATCTCTTCAGTGGCAGTCTTTCGCTCTACAACCTAATCTGGTGGTGTGTGTACAGGTATACCATAGCGTTTAGCAGGATGTTATCTATTTGGAGCTACATAATGAATTCTCCAAGTCACTTGGACTTAGTGACTACATCTAGTTATGTTATGCTTTCTTGGATGTGTTGACAGACTACATCAACAACCTCTTCGACCTTTCCTCTGCTAGCAAATAGCTTCTCCTTTTCAATAACAAGGTGGTTGGTTTCCTTTTCCAATGCAGTAATCTCTGTAGTAGCTTTCCTCATGAGTTCATCTTGCATCGTCTTCAAGGATTCAATATCCTACGCTCTTTCTATTGCAAGTTGCTCCTTTCCCTGTTTCAGCCCCTCTACTTCCTTCCTGAGCTTCTCATCTTCGTCCTATGAATGCAGGTACCGGTCATTGAGCTCCCTCTACCTATTAGCCAACTCATAGCTAGCAAGTTGCTTCATGTGTACTAAAGAATGGGTCAATAGCTTGTTGATATCCAAGGTGATACTTTGCAGTTGGTGCAGTGAGGAAGTCACATCAGCATATTCTGCGTCGATTGTAGTCGGGGGAACCTAGATGTTCCTAGCCCATGGATTGTTGCTAATTGACGAGAAATCCTGTAGAGTGACACTCTATGGTGCTCTTTTCAAAACATCATTACAAACAGAATCCAACTTGTTTCTTACCTCAACATATCCTTCCTAGGTGGACTGGCACATTGCAGCCGTTGTTGTATCATATGAATCTGTGGCAGCCTTAATCAACCACTGCAATTGGGCCTCCAGCACTGATCTAGTACTACTATCGGCATCCTACTCCATTCTGTGCTTCATTATGATCTCGTCGAGTATGCATTGTGCGTCCGAATCAGTATCGGTCGACAACTCTCCATCAGACTCATGAAGACTCTGCTCTTGGTGTGTAGGCTCTTCATGGGAATCTGCAGGTGGCTTCTCTGATACTTCATTTGCACTAACCGGGTCGCTCCATTCTTCTTGAGAATCCTGAACCACTACTTCCAATTCTTCATCCTTCACCTTATAGGACATGGGTAGCCATTTCTTATTAGCATCGCATCATGCCTGGATCTGAATAGTGTGCGGTCCGATGGCGATCCGCATAATCCGTTGATATTTCACTACTGCTGCATCTGATAACATTGGTATTTTGATTGCTGCTACTTGCAATGCCTCCCAGTAGACCCAAAAGTGGATTGCACAATCCATTTTTCAACTAGCCTCCTCCACCCACCATAAGTTTTGATATTGTGCGCCCTTTCACACCTTAGCAACTTTGACTGTCATTCCTTGGTAATCCTCTGGCTCCTTCCAAGCCACCAACGTGATCAAAATTAGTATCCAACTATAAGAAAATGGCTTCTCTCTAGCCTGTACTGTGACCACATCCTCTGTCAGCTGATTCAACAAAAATAGGGACCAGTTCATGTGGACTCCCTCGACACATTTTTGTGCACATGCAATAACTCCCGAATTGCACTGGATAGGGCGATTCTTTTGGAAAATATTACTTTCTAGTATTCGTGAACCAATACAAATTGTTCTATCATTGATGTTATCGATGCGATAGGCTCTACCATCATGTTTCAAATCATATCGCTCCTTCAACCAAGCCGCCAGACGCTTATCATTATCTCATGCTTTGAAATAACGTGATGGGTCTTCCCCATCCTTCGAAAATCCCATAATTTCAGAAATCAAATCCACCATGGGAATGATTGGTGTGTCCAACCATATCATTCCTCCATGAAAACATGCCAAAAGTTATTTGACACATGCATTTGCTTCGTTCAGCTGCCCAAAATGTGGCAGGTTGATAAGCCCCAATAACTCGGAGTTGTTCAATCCTTCTTCCCATGGCTGCGGAATACGTAGGATGGGTGCTCCTGCAACCACATGAAATTAATTGTAGGGTTCATCTGTTATGGCCCTCATACTACATATTGACCAATGCAGGGATAATGTCGATGGTGTAGGTCATCCCTTCCGAAAGCAGTGGTAGTTTGGGCTGATACTTCTGATGTTTGGTCAGATGTAGAGGTTTTGTACGAGGGTGGGTAGGAGTAATGTACCCTAGAATATCCTTCACAGATATCCCTGTACAAATTTTTGACTCGAATGCTCCTGAGCTAGATGGACCTATCTGGGAATTTCC
The DNA here is from genome assembly GCA_001517045.1 of Pseudotsuga menziesii. Lineage (NCBI taxonomy): Eukaryota > Viridiplantae > Streptophyta > Pinopsida > Pinales > Pinaceae > Pseudotsuga > Pseudotsuga menziesii. Next base: position 189,439 of record LPNX010011540.1, on the reverse strand, counting down.
TTTCCCTTGCACTCTAATGGAAGTTCTCATCTGCCTCTTTTGGCGGTGGTGTTGAGCTTGGCTTCTGGGCCTTCCACTTCCCCCACAAAATCGATGATGATCCGACTGGCATGCTCATTATTTATTCAACGATGGTAGTTGTTCGAACTAGGGACTCATGCTCACTCAATACCTCTACTATTTCAGGGGTGCTCATAATTTAAGACCAATATACCTCTCTAGCGCACACCCTTTACTTCCCTCTGCAACTCACACGCTACTTTCAACAAAACTCATCTTCAAACACTCTCTACAACTCAATTCAAGACAACTCAAAATGGTGCTTTCGACCTGCATTGAGGACCTTCTTATAGCACATGGCCAATCCATCAGTCATCCTTACTAAATCATCCACAGACATCATGACTAAATCCTACATTAATCACCTAAATCCATTGTCAATTCTGTCAATACAACGATAAAATCATCCATAAATGCACATCATTTCAATAAGCACCACCAGTTAACTATTTTCATTTATTGTTGATTTGACTATATCGCAAACCTTCGACTATCGTAGTTTTTCCAACAATTCTATGCAACTACCTCCTATGCTTGTGCAACCACTCCCTTCTGGCACGCCCTTCTCTCCGCTATCTACTCTACTCCTGTTTTCATTTTTTTTTCCAGTGCATAGTGCTTCAAACATTGTGCGGTCCTTCCCCCGACCGATAGGGCTTCACACGGCTGCCTTTCATGAGCTTTGGAAGTACCACACCATATAGCTGCTATAATTGAATTGTGGCATAGAGGTAATATAATTGACAAGATACGGACCAAGCCAGTGCATTTTTAGCTTACCCGGATGCTTCAAGAACTTTTTGTCGTATAGCAGCACCAAATCCCCTTGATGAAATTGTTTGTTCTTTATGTGGAGATCATGCCATGCCTTATGTCGATTTTTCTCAACATGCTGGTGGAAACCTGCAATGAAATGGTCTTTGTCAAGCTATATCAGTTGCACTACACGCTCCTGTAGCATAGCATCGTCATCCATTCTGGTTGCAGCAACAATGCACAAACTGGGAATGATGTATTCCATAGGAATAACTGCCTCTTTTCCCATATACCAATTTAAATGGTGTTTTCCCCATCAATATCTTGCATGTGGTGTGATGGCCCACAACACTACAGGAATCTTCAGATCCTAATCATCTTGGTTAGTGTTACATACCTTGGTAAGTGTGTGCTCCGGTATTTTTTTCAATGCCTCCATAGTTCCATTTGCCTACAGAGGGTATGGTGTACTTTTTTTGTGCTAAACTTGCAATTCTTCTCTCAACACTCTTACTGTGCAGTTGATAAAATGACTACTCTGGTCACTCATCAATATTCTTGGAAACCCAAACCGTGTCACATTAATCTCAAATAGAAATCAAGATGCCATCATAGTAGTGCAGTCCATAACTGGTGAAGTCTCTTCCCATTGCGTCAGATAGTTTTCCATAGTGATTATGTAGCACACACCAGTTCTTTTCCTAGGTGGATTGATCGAACCCACAAATTATACTAACCATTTATCAAACGGTTTCAATTTTACATGGGGTACGAGTGGCCTCTCATCGCGCCGCGATGGTTTTCCAATGCGTTGAGAGACATCGCAGCTCCGCACATAATCTATCACATTATTATGAATATTGGGCCACCAAAGCCCTGCTTGAAGAACCTTCCACACAGTAGCCCATCTTCCTTAGTGTCCCTCAACTATGTCGGCATGTGCTTCTTCCAAAATATTCTCTTGTTCATGCCAGAGAACACATCACTGCAAATTTTCATTAGGTCCCATCTTATACAAGTGTCCAGCAATCAACTGAATATCGAAAGCTTTAACCATCAACTGCTTCTTTTGACTCGTGGAAAATTCTTCCACTATGAATCTCGTTGGTAAGAACTAGATTATTGGAGCATAATGGTCATCATCCATGTCAAATCAAAATAACTGCACATTAGGCAGTCCATCTTCAATGTTAGTAGGTTCCTCACACGTCTCAATTCTGGACAAATGATTGGAGCCAATTTTTAAGCGACTCGGCTTCACTACGGTCTCGAAATCAAATTCTTCAAAGAGGAGTTTCCATATGCATATATTCCCCCCTAACATAGGCTTATTGACCAGATAATTCAAATCTGAATGGTTAGTAAACATCTTGAAGTGACCTCCTAGAATATAATTCTTGAATTTCTGCAACGCATAAACCATCACTAGCCCCTCGTGCTCCGTGGTTGTATAATTTTTTTCTGCGAATGGTAAATTTTGACTTGCAAAATCAATAGGGTGATCCAAGTCATCGTCGCCTGGCTGCGCAAGCACTAATCCTAGCACAACAAAAGATGCATCAACATGAACATGGAACTCCTTCTTCCAATCTAGGAATACAAGTCTTGGTGCCGAAGCCATCTTGTCATTCAGTGTATCGAAGCTACTCTGACCCTCTAGACTCCATTCAAATACCGCATCTTTCTTCAATAATTTCTCGATAGGGGCAGTGGTGACAACATAGCCTCTGATAAATTTTTGATAATATCCCATGTGCCCCCACGTTGCTTGAAGCATCTTTACATTGGTCGGTTGGGGGAAACTTAAGATGAGAGCTATTTTTGCAGGATCGACCAGTAACCATTTCTTGCACACAATATGACCTAACAATATGCCTAATGGGGCACAGAAAATGCACTTTTTGGATTTCAGTGTGATATGGTGTTAGAAACACCTTTCCAGCATCAGTCAAAGGTTGGCCAAATGATCCTTGATTAGACCATACACTATCCAATCAACCATGTACACCTGTAAAATATTTTGAATGAAGTCCTTGAAAGCAATAAATATGACCCGAGAGAATACGACAAGGGCATTCTTAAACCCAAAAGGCATTACTGTATATTGAAAACATCCCCATTTAGTGACGAATGTTGTTTAATATCGATCCTCCCACTCCTCCAAGTAACTCATCAGTGAATGGTGTTGGAAATGGGTCATGCATAGAGGAATCGTTTAGTTTCTTGAGGTTGATGCATATCTGAAATTTTCCATTTTTCTTGTCTTGGACCACCATAGGACTGATCCATTCTGACTCTTCAATATGTTTGATGATTCCAGCATCCAGTATATGATCAAGCTCAGCTTTGACTCTGCCTTTGTATTGCGGATTCAGATGATATGGTCTCTGTCACACTGGTTTGGCATCTAGATTCATCGATATTTTCATTTCCCCTAAGTTGCCTAATATCCCTTTCATCTCTGAGAATTTTGTCAAGAACAAATCTTGGAACTCATGCAGGAGATTCGTGATCTTGGCCATGGTCTCCTCATACCAGTATTCCCCAACATTTGCGAACTTTGCATTCTAGTCCTTCCCAATGTTAACTTTCTTAATCTTCAGTGGCTAAGTTATGGGATTGGTCGGCACATCGAATGCTGTGACATTTCGACTCCCTTCAGTATCTGAAATATTAATATTTCGCAAATCATCATCATCATCTATCTTTCCAGACACATTATAGCATTCCATCATCAATTGCATGTGGCAATGTGCATGTGGATCCACAGGATATGCGACTGGCACAACTTTCAAGACCACATCCCGAATGATCTAAAGTGCATTGTGGACATTAGGATTGGCATCTGCGAAACTAAAAGTGTGGGAAAAAAAAACCATCAACTCCTCCCAGGTAGTTATTTCTTTGTACAACTCTATGGATACGTACTAGATCCTCGACATTTCATCCAAGGTATGAATAAAGTCATGCACCCATTCATCCTTTGGTCGGGATGCCCATAGTTTTTGACACTCCTCCAAATGCTTGCTTGGGTTATTCTTCCCATCATACTTCCCAGTGTGGTACACCTCTATGGTACCAAAATAACTGTCATCATCTTGCGACACTGCATCCATCCAGTAATCATCTTTTTATGAGATTCCCACCAATTGGCAAGAGTAGCCTTTAATGCTTCCTCCAGTGCTAATATTTAATGTGGCTCTGAGACTCTTTCTTCAAATATTTCTAAGAATTTAGACAACTCGGGTAACCCTTCATATACTGGAAATTCAATAATTTCAGTTGCAACATGACCCAAAGATTGTGTAATCAGACCACACTTTTTAAAGAAAACCTCATGCATGCAGTTTTTCCAATTCTCAAGCGCATCATCAGAATTAGAGGACGCAGAGCTGGCACTGCACCAACCAAGTTCTCCCTTGGCAATCAAGTGGATATAGTCTTGAGAGATGTTTTAATCATGATCCCACCCCTTGAAAACTTCATCCTTCACAGTTCCAATGTATCTCTGGCCCTCATTTGGATCCATGGGTGCGATGACGTGAATTTCATGTTTCTCGAATGTCATCATTCACTTCTTAAAATTAATCACAGCCATACCTTTATTGGCCCATCCAATCCCTAGTAGCACAAGATATGATCCAACCCCATTAACGAATTCAATCACGTCAAAATCAACATGTGTTCTCATACCTTCAACATCTACAATGAAGTTCATTACCTGTCCAATCGGTTGCACCTTAGCTTGGTTCACCAATCGCAATTGCACAGGGGACCAACCCAACAATGGGCTCCCCATTTTCGGCCAGGTCTGCTTAGTCAAGATGTTCACAACCAATCCCAGGTCCAATATTACTGAGTCCACCTCATAGCCCCCAATATGGATATTCATACGCATCTCTTTACCTGTCTTTTTCTTCTCGAAGGAGTTCACTACGGAGTCCTTCAACTCCTTTCCTAGATGATACAATAACCTCTCAAGCTCAACAAGAGCCTTAGGATCTCATGAAAATGATAAGGATTTCTCAAAGATTTGGTCCTACTTATAAGGATAAATCAAAGGCGGGTGGAATTTCATAGACAGGACACTTACCAAGATTTCATCCGATCACATCTCGATTTTTGAAAAATGTCTCTTTTTCTGTCGTGATATCAAACTCTACCTTCTTCTTCCTAGCTAATCGAACTTGCTATTAGGGTCCATCATCTCTCATCGTCGCACCTCTGCAAGTGACTGGCAACGTCGACATCCTCCGTTCTGGGCTCTGCTGAAATCGTCACAACTATTGGACGTCGAGTCTGGTTCATCGGTGGAGTCTGAGCCAGTGGTGGATTCTAATTTACTGGCAGGTTCATTGGCCAATTCACAGTCTGATTCTAGAGTTGGCTCTATAACTATTTATGGGCTAATAGATGATTCTGAGTCTGCAAATGGGCTTGATTTTGCAACTGTGGAATGTTTTCTGTTTTCCATCTTGCGATTAACTGCGGGAATTTATCCACGGTATGATCAATTGCTACATAGTACAGACATGATCACTGCAAGTGTGGGAATTCTCTCTCATAATGACTAAATACTCCACAATTATAACATTGGACAGATGTGCGACCTCGTCCCCCTCCTCGTCCAAATCCTCCTCCTCTAACTCGGAATCCTATGTGAAATCCTCCTTGGTGTGGGTACAATGGCTGAGCTACCTACTATGGTGGGGGATTCGGTTGTTGCTGAAAAAAGTGCACTTCTTGGATGTTTTCTGGTTGTGCCTAGACCATCGGCATTTGATTATATGGCTACTGCAGTGCGAACTGCAAATGTGGCGCATACTGTGGCTACGGTTGTGGTGGCAAAAACTGCATTAGAAGCGGTGGTGTGTACTAGGGTTGTGGTTGAGAACTTACCATCTGAGGCTATGGATGCAGTTGTTTGACTACATGGTGACCTTTTCCCTTCATGAAATATGAGTCATAATTTCTGTCCTAAAGCAGATCGTATGCCTGATAGTCTCTATCCTCATGCTCATCTGAGCAACAGAATGAATAGTATAAATTGGTAGGTTTTGACACCATATTTTGCATATAGCTATATTCCTCATGTTCATGTCCATATACTTGGCATATGTGACACCATGGCACACCACCGCTACTCATTGGGTTCGGAGCTCCATACAGCAGATAGTTTCTAAAGTCAGCGAAATTATTTTTGGTGTGTCCATCTGCGTGACATCGAGTACACCAAATATCTGCATGTTCCTCCTTACCTTTCTTGATGTCCTGTATCTGGAGTGTGAGGTTATCTAGCTGCACCTGAATTTGATTCATTTCTACTACACTCTTCCTAATAGGTGAAGCTTCGAGCTTCATCGCAATCTTGAGAGCTTCTCTCCACATCGCTATCTTTTGCTTCATAAATGGTTTTTGGATATGAGAAACCAATGCTATGATAAACCATTATTTATGTTGGACATCACTCATAGAAAAAATGACTCTGGCCATCAGTATATTGAACCTCTGACCGAAATCACAAATGGTCTCATTAGGAAATTACTTGATTTCCTTCAGCTCCATAATGTATTGTGCTTCCGAATTTGGTTTTCTGAATTCCTCGATTAGTCCCATCTGGATCTCATCCAATGTCTTTGCCGAAGTCCCCTGAGTAAATTTGATAAACTTCATAAACCAGTCAAGTGTACGACCCCTCAGAGTAGTCGCTAACTATCCTTTCTTTACATCATCGTCAATGGCCTGTCTAACAATCCACACTGCATCACATAAGACCCAGTATTGATCAAGATCATCAGTCCCATTTCCATGGAACAAAGGTAGCTTCATGTCGTCACCCGCCATCCTAGGCCTCCTTCCTATAGATGTTGACCTACTACTAGACTGTTTTTGGCACGTCGGACAAGTCGACGTGGGAATTTGGAGTTTTTCCTGAGTTCAGAGTAGTGCACAGAGGAATGGGAATGTTGTTGCTAGGGTTTTACCTTATTTTCGTTCTGGGCATATCCTGTTCCTGGTCTTCCTTGTCGCCACTGTAGGATCGCTTCATCACGTGTGATTTTCCTTCGCTCTCATGCATTACGATCGCAGTAGGACCTTCCCCTGTCCTCTACCTCTTCTCTTATTGGAACCTTGCTCCTCCCCTTGTACAACCACTTCCTTCCTCAACTTCCCTCAGAATCTCATTGAAACTTGCACCCATCTACCCCTTACCTTCTCATTTTTCTCCCCCCTTGGTCATGGTATCCACATCCTCCACACACCGGGGTGCTACTACTCTAGGTGCATCTTGAGCATACCATTTTCACCAACCAACATTTTCATCAACAATAAGAACCTACCTTTGGGTCCATTGAAGAACTCTCTCTCTGATTCGCTGTAGTATTTATTGGTGTCAACAACAAACTCAGTGATATATCCCTCTAAGATACTATCCACCTAGACCTCAACAGTGCGCGATGCTCTATTATTAGTTTCCTACAGCTCCTGAATCAATTCAGGGGTCTAGGTCGTTAGTTCTCCTCCTTGAAAGTTTGTCTTCTTGTATGTGAATTTCCCTAGCCACTCATACAATATGATAGGAAATGCATCGAAGAAGTATTTGTGCAGACCGCCGTGGATGTACCTTACTAACTGATTTTCTGCTTCATCAAATACTCTTGGCTTCTATTCAAACCAATCGTGAAGTTCTGGTCGCATCGGATACCACATCAATTCTTGGGTAACCATTTGTTGGATGCTACATGCCCTCCTCTCAGTCGCAATGAGGTCCCGAAAATGGAACCATATGTTGGCGCGATCTTGACCAACAAAACCCAGTCGACAGGGGTTCCACTTTGTCGACGCTCAACACGTCGTGATCTCCCTAAGAATCAACCCAGACAGGTTTTACCCTATCCAGGAACACCTGTATAGCGGTTGAGGTCTCACCTGAGATGTTCGAGGGAGGGATGTTGGAACCAAGTTTAAATGCAGTATAGAGGAGGGTTGGGGCATCAAAGGTTCATCAACTTATTTTCCATATCGAATCTACATACTGAACCAGTCATCATGTTGCATTTATTCATTCATCATAAGAGCAGATATACAAGTGGGGAAAATAGATCTAAAAGATGACAATATCCATAATCATAAATCATCACATTATCCATTCACTGTGCAGATCTATTCATCATTCATCATCAGAATCACAGCAATGTAAAACAAGAAAATATAACGAGTAATAACAGTTTAGATCGATCCACATCACATCATATTATATCCGCGGAACAACTCGTAGATCAAAAACAGACAAAGATCCAAGATTACTCTATCTAGAATCACATCCGGCATTCATTCTCCATGAATATCTATTACATGCATAATTATTCTATTTATAGGCTTGCGCCTTTACATTCAAGGTCAACTTCTAACTAACTTCTAACAAAATTAACCATTGAGGACCAATATTCCCACGAAATGGTCAATAAGTACAAAAAGTGACAGGAAAATATCAAAAAGTGGACTGTTTTTCCCCTATCGTGCAATCTTTTCCTTGCACGGAGCCACATGATTATGTGCATCATCCTAGATGCTCCACAACTCACTCACCTCCAACCCCTTGCCAACAATATTCCTTGGTTTGTATCCTTCATTTCTTGCCCTCAATTCTCCTTTTTGCTTCCTCACCTCAGACTTGTTCTCTTCACCTTTTCTAGCCCTTAGTCTAGCTTGTATTTATACACTTTTTGGATGACTTATGGGGATGACACATGAATCTAATAAGAGCCAACATGTACTTGTTTGAGCCAAATTTTGGAGCTGAATTGTCTGCTTCTTCAAACAATTTAAAGTGTCTTAATAGTTGTGTCTCTTCCACACATTATGTAGATGCCCAACCTGTGGCTCTTCAAATCAATTCATGATTATTGATGACTGAGTTATACTTTTGACTATGTGGTCATTGAAATGTATTGTTTGAAACAAACATTGACTACCATATAAACAACAAATTCAATCTGTTATCTTGTCCTGCTAACACAGTTATACTTACTGAGTCATAGATTTCTCTGTTCTAAAATAGATGCTTTGAGTTTCAATGGATATTACCAGACGATTGAATGTTTCACACAAATTTTTATATAGAATGTATCAACTATAATGTTGGGCATGCTTTTATTATTTCATTCAACTATTTTTGAAATATGTGTTGGTTTTATTTTTCCTGCTTACAAGATGAATGGAAATAAAGCCAAACAAATTAAAGAGGATTCTAGAGAATTGGAGCATGAAATTCATTTGGTCAAAGCTCCTCTCAACATGCAAGAAGAGCTCGGGATTGCATTGCCGACGAAGGTAGAGAAGATGAAACTTAAAGTTTCTATCTATAAGCAACAAAAATAACATTCCATGGAAGAGTAAAATGTACATGTCAAGAAAAATCGAAGAATTGATCCATTTTGTAATAATACCTTGAAAATTAATCAACTTACAATATAAATTAATTTTTTTGTTTGCTAGTTTGTCCATGACTTGCGGGACTAGTCAGTACTCTAAGAAACTGTGAACCAATGGCATCTAAGCCATCAAAATTACCCAGGAATATCCCATGGCCTAGGTCACATTAACTCTTAACATGGCTTTATTTTAAGTGTCTCCTCCCATCTACCTTGTAGGGTTCGAAGTCGGGTCATCATGCAGAATGAGACCCATCGAAACCAACCATGCTAGTGAGATTTGACTACAATATAAATTGTTTTCTTGTGATGGTTTTTTTTTCCATGTCTGTCAGTAGTTTAGGGATAGAGGTTGTAGCTACCCCTCAAAATAGTTTATATCATGCTTGTGATTTTTTGTTTTGATTTTCAGTTTATACCATGCTTATTTGATTTTATTTAACTTTGATTTTATTTTATTTATATATCAATCTGAACATGGTTTCTTGCCTTAATTGGAGGTTAGTGACTGTTTAAGTCACCTTGGAATAAAATGATCACATAAGTATTCATACTTATTGTCATCAATCAAACTAGAAGGTATTGTTGCTAATATTTCATCTCATTTCATTTCCATTTATCAAGTGGCTAAGAGCACTTAGAGTTAATGCCCATTCTTCTTGATGTGAAATGGAATTAGTTGTATATTTCTTATTACTATTCTATATACATTTTGGGTGATGAGTTTCTCCATTTTCTCATCCTTTTCTTCTATATAAACTGAAACTCTCCTTTCCATGACATCATCCACCACTATCTTCAAGTTACTTATGAATTTTCAGTCAAATTCAGATATCTTGGCATGACTCTAGATGACTTGATAGATAGTTTAACATTGGATGCATGCTTGTCATTCCAATAAATTTATGGGATTTTTGCATTTTTCATTATTCAAGCATACAAAATAATGATTATCAAGTTACTATAGATACATAATGGCTTACCTTGTGATAGTCCTTCAAGTATTTCAAATGCATTTATTAAGTGCAAGAAGGACTTGAAGGACTAGTATAGGGTAAGCCATTATGGATCTATAGTAGAAACCCCTAACCACAATAGCTTTGACAGTCTCATTAATCAAACAGATGAACCTAAAACCCAGGGTGAAGGTGATCAACCAGCCTCTAAGAAGAAACACACAGATCCCATTGCTATAGAAGTTACAAATCCCTTGAGGCCCTCTTCTTTAGAAATAATTTCTCCCCATAAGAACCCACATGTAGAAGAGAACCGTAATCACAATGTTGTCATGGATGAAGGTATTAACAATATAGATTTGGGAGATCCATATCTTCTAGGAATGGAAGAGGCTTGCCGATTAATATATCTTCATGATATCTCAGCCATGCAAATTCAGTTGTTAAAGGATTCCCTTTCAAAATTCAAGGCGAAGCATAAGTTGGGCATCCAGAATGTCCCCCCGAAAGATCAAAAGAAAAATACCAAGGATTCCAGCAAGAAGGGGAGGAAAACAAATCTCCAACATCTCAATCCATTAGGAATCAAGATTGTAGATTCAAGGAAGTACTCCCAGGTCACAAAATTCTACTCTCCAAATATACCTAGTTCTCAATAAAGATAATCTCTTGGAAAATTGGGTCATAATGGAATTTTAGACCTGCTAATGTATAGAAATATGGAGCTGCTTCTTGTAAAGAAGGAGACATATGGCTCATCAAGTTTAGCAGAATACCTGTTTCCCATAATCGAGGAGAATTCATAAAAGGATGAAGCGACCTGCAATTCTGTGTAAACCCCCTGGTTTTTATCTCTTAGTTTCCTATTGACAGATGGATAGATTTTAACACTGTTAGTTTTGCTGGTTTTTTTGTTATCTTTCCAAGCCATAAGGGATATTTTTGATAGATTGTATTTGCATATCATGTACTCAGGCATAATCCTTGTTGCTAGTTTTCTAGTCAACCATGCATGGAACGAAAAAGTTGATAATTTTAATTTGATTCTCCATGCTTGGAATACATGTCTTAGTTTATATTTTGATAGTTGTCAGTCCAAAAACAACCATCTATGGTTGAGGAACTTCATGAAAATCCTATGCATGTACTCTTTATTTTTTGTACTATAACGTAAACTTTATATAAAGCTTATATATATATATATATATATATATATATATAAACTAAATCGTTAATTAATTTCAATTATGAAATGTATTAATAAATATAGGAAGATATACACTTAGTTAAGTGAAAATAAAAGGATAGAGTATATATAATAAATCATTAATTAATTTCAAATATGAAATTTATTAATAAAGATGGGAAAAAATACATTCACTTAAATGAAAATAAAAAGATATTCTAAAGAGTAAAATAGGGACACCTAACTAAATAAAATCTTACTTAAAAATAAAAGAATAAGAAAAGCTAAGATAACTAAGACTCTGTTAGTGAATCAAATTAAAAAAAGAAACTCTGTTAGTGAATAAAATTAAAAAAAGAAATTAATTAAGAAGCTTATGTATGTGGATGCATGGATTTCCAGAGGTTATTAAAAAGAAAAAAGAGCATGAAGCTCTTGTCTTTTCCCTCTAAAGAGTATTGGAGGTAGCTTGGGATGTCACTCTGTGAAGGTGCGTGTTGAAAGGTGTGGTTCGTTGTGATGCAAACACGATTGGATGTCCCCTCAACATGGAGTATGGTATCAGAGTTCATTGGTTAGCAGAGTATTATCATCTCTGTCGTAGCTCGAGGATCCCGGGGGAAGAAGAGTACACTTTGGTATGGTAGGGTGAAAACTGATGAACCATTTGTGATTGAAAATCTTGAAGAACATCCTTGCATCGGATTCGACGAAAACACCAACCTTGAGTTTCGTCCTCAACCTTCAAGAAGTGGTTACTTGGAAGGTATTATACATATGTTTATTCAATTTCACATTAACGAAATATACTTTAATCAAGATATGTTTAGATTCCTAAGTTTACTGATCTAGATGTTCATGCTTCAACCTGGAAAAAAAATACATATATACTTTATAATGCTTAGAAAAAAAAATACATATATACTTTAAAATGCTTGGAAAAAATACATATATACTTTATGATTGGAAAAAATACATATATACTTTATGATTCTTATGGTCATATAATTTTATGTGTATGTTTATATTTTTTTTGTTTGATAATTGATTTAGCCGGACCTTTGGGGGTCTTACAATCACATCCCAATTATGGCACCCTTATAATGACACATGCATACAAAAATCCAACATTGTGCCACCCTTATAATGACACATGCATACAAAAGTCAATTGTTATTTTTTAAAATCTTATTTTTTCATGAGCACCACCTACAGTAATATGAAAATATGAACATCTTCACCATGTCGTGCAATTAACCAATGGTATAATAAAAAAATGATTTTAATGTATAATTAAAAAATATTATATTTAAAATAATAAAATTTAACATTAGAAATAAAAATATAATTTGTAACAACTATAATGTGAAGTAAAACAAAATTGCATTAATTCTAATTGCGATCTCCATGGACGCTACAGAAAAACAATCAAAGATAAACATCTACTACTGAAAAGGCAAGATTTATCAGCAACTCTATTACTACACATCCTTATTCTCTCTTTAAATATATAAATTTTCTAAAATTCAACAACTTGATTTAAATTTTTAAAATTTATTACTGTAAAAATTTAAAATATTTATAGATATAATAGAAAAGTGAATTATTAAAAACAATATTTACAAATTATATTTTTATAAAATTATTTCATTTTTATATTATTAAAGAATTATCACTAGATACATCTTAATATTATGATAAAAAAAATTTAAAATATTTTTGTGACAATTAGGTTAGTCTAACATGTATTATTCATATGACAAGATTATACCTTTCAAACAATGAACTATAATATTAACTAATATAAATGCATCTTAATTATTCTCATTAGGAATGATGTTGTAAATGATGTAAATGTTAACACATAAAACTTACAAATATCTAAATTTGCATTTATTAATTAATGATGAAGTAGCTATTTACCAAAATTTAATTGTGCCAACTATTACATGTTGTAAATTATAACACTAAATCCATTAACTCATTATGAAGTAAAATACTTGCAATTTACCCAATTTTTAATAAATTTGCAAATACCATAAAACTAATATAGAACTTATTATTCTATTATTAACTTAATAATGCATATTAAATATATCTCCATGAGAATCATCCACGTTCCAACTATAAGTATGAAGTAGATTGAACCAATGCAATACTAACTAATACATAAATATTTTGTTCTCTTGTAACTATTTATGAAAATATTATTTAAATGGTGAAGATGCATGAATGGAAATTGTAATTGAAATTCTATATACATTTTTAACATAAAAAAACACCTTGATATTCAATAATTTGATGTATATTTATATAAATGTATTTTACAATCTAACTAGTTTAAATTTGAGCTAGCATCTACTTCCTTTTATAATTTGTATAATTTGTATGTATATTTAAATATATATTTATCAAGGACTCAGAGAAAACAAAACCCTTTAGGTGCGAACTCATTTTAGGGTTCTCAATTTGATGAATATTTTGCATCCATTTTAATTTCCATTGTAAATGTCTAGATACCTCTTATTACAATTTGGAATCTTCTTGTAAATGTTGTAAATGCTAAAAGTCCTACAAATATGCAAAAAATGCATTAATTATTGAATTATGTAGTAAAATAGTTATTTACCTAACTATGTCATGTCATGTCTTATGGTATAACACATAAATCATATGAATCATCAAAAGTTACATTCATTAAATAATTATTACTTACAATTTAGGTAAATACTATTAATTTACAATTATCATAAGATTTATATCTAACTTATTGTTTAATTATTAACTTAATAATACATAATCAATATATTCTACATAAGAATTATCCATCTCTCAACTATAAATCCTTTATATAGAAAAACAATATTTAATCATTATTAAAAAATAAATAGGTATTTACAATAAATATGCAATGATTAGTTTGTAAATATATGTCTCTTATTTAGACTAACTAATACATAAAAAATTAATTTCCATTAAACATGTATTCCAACCTGAAGTCAATATATTCCACGTCCATTTCCATCAAAAGATACCCTCTTAGAAAAAAAATTTAATATAATTAAGAAATGGTTGAATAACAAATAATAGATAAAATTGAAAAATATATTGTCATTATTATATTGATCTTAAAGGTATTACATGTATAGAAATTACTCAAAATTTTAAAAATTATATCTTATCTAATAATAAATAAAAAACAATGCTTTATAAGAATACACAAATTTATTATTACAAAATATTTTTTATATTTAAATATATTTAATTTTATATGAAATTTATCTATACAAAAATACTTATAAATAGTATTAATCATAAAAACTAATCTATTAATAGAAATAACATATTTTGTGTAACATATCCAAAAATAAATATTTATTATTTATTTTAAAAAAATATTATGTTAAATTTATTGTAAAGTTTATGACCAAGTGGGTCAAGGATGATTGTAATTGAAAAATTATTTATTTTAATAATTAAATAGAGACACATATCCAAGGGAAACTGTTAAATGAGTGTTCATTGATCCACTGGGAGGAAGGAGCAGTTGTAGAAGGTTGGTTGACAAGTGGAAACGCTAGCATATCACTTTCATGCTGTTGCAGGAGCATAATCCCTAAAAAAGTGGTCATGTTCTGTGAGAGGGGGAACTGAGTTGGTGGCAAATTTAATTCCAAAACTGACCCAAAGACCTATCAAATCTTATATAAACAATCAAATTGAGCACAAGGCTCACCACTCATTATGATTTCTAACTGAATAAGCCTTGTGACTGTTGCAAACTAAAAAGTCGAGCACACAAGGAATTTGACAAGAGGATAGCTAAATTAATTTGTTGAGATAATTCTGCTACTAATTGCTAATTTGCAGCAAGTTTGCTGTGTGGGCTATATTCAAAGATCTTTGTCCTAGTGGTTCAGTGAATAGGATTGAGGCACCTAAGCAAGTAGCTAATGGCTGCTTCAGAAGAAGGTTGGGTGGAATAGTCTCTTTCGAGTGTTTTTCCCCTTTTGCATATCATCCAGGTTCAACTGTTATTTAATTTTGAATCTGTATGTTTATTTTAATTATGTTCAGTAACTTTAATAGAATGATTAGATATGTTTGTTGGATAAAGTTGTCATTGATAATAATTTGATGACAACACATTAATGACAAGGCTAAAGTGATGATATGGCAATGACAAAGGTCAACTTGATGATGGAAATCATGGCAAGCAAGGACAACTGTACCCAGAAGCTTGGATCTTGAAGTTGCCACCTTATTGAAGACATTGAAGACCCTGAAGATGGTCCTGAATCCTACGTAGACGATGGAGAATCCCTAGATGGCTTGGAGAAGCATTAATGACCCATTATGTGGTCATTTATGCTTTGATAGTGTCATGGTACCCCAGGGGAAAACCAAGCTACCCCACATATGATATCATGTTGGATCTTGACCTTTGGGGGTATCCTAGTGTGGCTAAGGTGGTTAAAGAAGCCTATGAAGCCCCTTGCTTGATGAAGAATCCCATGAAGACTTGGAACCCCTGATGAAGACCTTGATGCCCTTGCAAAGGTCATGGAACCTATTACGTACACTTAACATGGTTAGATGACATGCTTGATACACTTAACATGGTTAGATGACATGCTTGAAGCCCATGATGGCACCTTGCACATGGCATAGAAATACATAGTAACTTGATGCAACCTATTATGATGTGGTAGAAAAATAAATAAAAATTACATAAATGACAAGTCTGCTCAAAATGATTTTTTTTTTGAAACTAGTATAAATACCTAGTCGAAAGCTCATTTTGCAAGTGTAATTTTCGGATGAAAGAAAATATAGCTCTGAAATTTAGGTCTGAGCATAGCAGACTGATGTAGCAACAAGAACAGTAAAGTGTGTGAATATGGTGTGATAGTAGCTCTGGTTTTTCGCTGAGCTAAGGTGAATTCGTGGGTAAAAGGAGCAGCAGCAGATAAGGTGACCTCATAGGAGCACCAGATGATGAAAAGGCAATTGTTGTTTCTTTTTATTTTTTATATCTTATTGTGGAAGCCACAATTAAATGAAGTAGCATCAACAACACACAAATTTTGTTAAAACTTTGATGATGTCTTGCTCTGAAATTTGTATCTCCTTCACTGAGGTAGCAACAGTAAATTGAAGTTATGTAGAATTCCTTTTATCTCTAATTTCGGATATCTCCCTAAGGCAATGAACTCTAAAGGTCTAAAGGGAAGGTACAGTAAGAGCAGCCTTTAGAGCAGTAACTAACCTTTGCAAATTTCAGACTGTCTAACCTCTACAAATTTCGGACTGTGTATTTTTTTTTTGGATGAAATTAAAGATTAAAAATTTCATCTCTCCTAAAGACAGTCTCAGGTAGGACCGAAGTCTAAATTTTTTGGTTGTGAAGATTCTCTTTAAGCTAATCTGATTTGAATTAGGTTGAATCTCTGAATTTGGAATGGCTACAACTGTGAGGTAAAATTAGCACCTATTGATACAAAGAGCACCTACTCTTCATCCATGACCCTGCCTGGATTTCTTAGACCCTACTAAGAAGGGTTTGAGGTATCCTAAAATCAAAATCAAGACAAGATTGCTTTCACAATTAAATCTCATTGTCACATCATCTCATCAATCACATCTACATCACCTATCTCTTCAATCTGTTCTGTTGTTGGTCAATCTCTGCTGCTCATCCTCTTCTATGATCATCATTCTTCAATGCTGCTCATCCTCTTTTCTGATCATCATTCTTCACTGCTGCTCATCCTCTTCTATGATCATTATTCTTCACTGTTTCTCATCCTCTTCTCTGATCATCATTCTTCACTGCTGCAACTCTACTCATCATCATTAGAATGTCACCATCGTCTTCTGTTGTGCATTCCTGGATCTCTGCTACTGCTGAGTAGTGTGAAAAGGCCTTCAACACTTCCTCATCATCAAATTAGTGTGCCATTCAACATGCATCCCACACATACCGATATGCCACTGTATATCATTGTATTTTAACCACAAGTATGACATCATATCATAGAAGTATCATGTCATCATTGTGTGTAGGCATCATCAACTTAGTGAATTCTCTTCACGTATCATTGTTCACTAGTACATACACTCATATAATCACTATATATGGACTGTGGGAGAACCCCAACCAAAGGATTCAAACAATGGACTGTGTGAGAGTGGATAACATATTTTGGTTCTGCATTGGATAGATGTTGTATTAGATTAGGAATTCATGGCTTCAATAGTCTCTAGCTCATAGCTCTCCATAGGTCACAGCTGTGGACATGGATACCAAAGTGGTTAACACATTCAATTGTTGAGTGGAGACAACCACCACCACACTTCAATTCTTTAAAATTCCATGCACATACTTCAATTATTTGAAACTTTAGAATACTAAATAACATAACTTGAACCAAATATCATTTGTATTGTGGAAAGACCACACATTTAGACTGTGTATGTGAGAGAAGAGAAAAATGTTGTAGATGACCCTGGTTCTCTGTTGCTGGTCACCAAATAGTTTGGGACTATTTAAGAACACTACTCTTCATTGTTGGTTCAAACCAATTCAAACTAACTGTGGAAACCCTTCACAAAATTCAGATTGTTTATACCCATTGCTGCTGCACTTCAGGACTGCTCCTCCACTGGTCTTCTACAAAATCGAGACTCCAACTCTCATTGTTTCAAGCTTCTAACATTTCACAAAAGAGTCCCGAGTTTGTAGAAGACCAGTGGAGGAGCAGTCCCAAAGTGCAGCAGCAGTGGGTATAAACAATCTAAATTTTGTGAAGGGTTTCCACAGTTAGTTCAAATTGGTTTGAAATAGTAATGAAGAGTAGTATTCTTAAATAGTCTCGAATTGTTTGGTGACTAGCAGTAGAGAACTAGGGTCATCTATAGTATTTTTATCTTCTCTCATATACACAGTTTAAATGTGTTTTCTTTCCACAGTACAAACGAACTTTGGTGCAAGTTATATTATTTAGTATTCTGAAGTTTCGAAAAATTGAAGTATGTGCATCGAGTTTTAAAGAATTGAAAATTGGTGGTGGTTTTATCCACTCAACAGTTGAATGTGTGAACCTCTTTGGTATCCATGTCCACAACTATGACCTATGGAGAGTTATGAACTAGAGACAATTGAATCCATGAATGCCTAATCTAATCCAACATCTATCCAATGCAGAACTGAAATATGTTATGCACTCTCACACAGTCCATTGTTTGAAGCCTTTGGTTGGGGTTCTCCCACAGTCCATATATAGTGATGATATGAGTGTATGTACTAGTGAACAATGATACGCAGAGAGAATTCACTAAGTTGATGATGCATACTCTTGTAAGTTGATGATGCCTACACACAATGATGACATGATACTCCTATGATATGATGCCATACTTGTGGTAAAAATACAATGATATATAGTAGCATATATGTATGTGTGAGATGCATGTTGGATGGCAGACTAATTTGATGAGGAGGAAGTGTTGAAGGCCTTTTCACACTACTCAACAGTAGCAGAGATCTAGGAATGCACAACAGAAGACGATGGTGAAATTCTAATGATGATGAGCAATTTGCAGCAGTGAAGAATGATGATCAGAGAAGAGGATGAGTAGCAGTGAAGAATAATGATCAGAGAAGAGGATGATCAGCAGTGAAGAATGATGATAAAAAAAGAGGATGAGCAATAGTGAAGAATGATGATCAGAGAAGGGGATGAGAATCAAAGATTGACCAATAGCAGAATAGATTGAAGAGATAGGTGATGTAGATGTGATTGATGAGATGATGTGATAGTGAGATTTAATTGTGAAAGAAAGATTGTCTTTCTTTTGAGGTTAGGATACCTCAAACCCTTCTTAGCAGGGTCTAAGAAATCCACGCAGGGTCCTGGATGAAGAGTAGGTTCTCTTTGTATCAGTTGGTGCTAATTTCACCTCACGGTTGTAGCCATTCCAAATTCAGAGCTTTAACCTAATTCAAATCAGATTAGCTTAAAGAGAATCTTCACAACCACAAAATTCAGACTTCGGTCCTGCCTGAGACTATCTTTAGGACAGATGAAAGTTTCAATCTTTAATTTCAGCCACCAAAAAAATACACAGTTTAAAATTTGCATAGGTTAGTTGTTGCTCTAAAGGATTCTCTTACTGTACCTTCTCTTTAGACCTTCATAGTTCACTACCTCAGGGAGATATCCAAAATCAGAGATAAAAGGACTTCTACACAACATCAATTTACTGTTGCTACCTCAGTGAAGGAGATACGAATTTCAGAGCAAGACATCATCAAAGTTTTAACAAAATTTGTGTGTTTTTGCTGCTACTTCATTTAACTATGGCTACCACAATAATATATAAAAAGTAAAAAGAAATAACAGCTTCCTTTTCATCATCTGGTGCTCCTATGAGTTCACCTTCTCTGTTGCTACTCCTTTTACCTGTGAATTCACCTTAGCTTAGCGAAAAATCAGAGCTGCTATCACACCATATTCACACACTTTACTGTGCCTACAACTACCTGATTTTGCTACGCTAAGACCCAAATTTCTGATCTATATTTTCTTTCATCCAAAAATTACACTTGCAAAATGAGTTTTTGAATGGGTATTTATACTAGTTTCCAAAAAAAATCATTTTGAGCTGACTTGTCATTTATGTATTTTTATTTATTTTTCCCACCACATCATCATAGGGTTGCATCAAGCTACTAGGGATTTCTATGCCGTGTGCAAGGTGCCATCATGGGATTCAAGCATGTCATCTAACCATGTTAATTGTATCAAGCATGTCATCTGACCATGTTATGTGTAAGTAGTGGGCTCCATGACCTTTGCAAGGGCATCAAGGTCTTCATCAGGGGTTTCAAGTCTTCATCAGGGGTTTCAAGTCTTCATGGGCTTCTTCATCAAGCAAGGGGATTCATAGGATTATTTAACCACATTAGACACACTATGATACCCCTAAAGGTCAAGATCCAACATGATATCATATGTGGGGTAGCTTGGTCTTCTCCTGAAGTACCATGACACTATCAGAGCATAAATGACCATAGAATGGGTCATTAATGCTTCTCCAAGCCATCTAGGGCTTCTCCATTGTCTACCAAAGCTTCAGGACCATCTTTAGGGTCTTCAATGTCTTTAGTAAGGTGGCGAATTCAAGATCCAAGCTTCTGGGTATAGTTGTCCTTGCTTTCCATGCTTTCCATCATCAAGTTGACCTTTGTCATTGTCATACCATCACGTTAACCTTTGCCATTAATGTGTTGTCATCAAATTGTTATCAATGACAAATTTATCCAACAATATCCCCCTTTGTCATTGATGGCAATCTCATCCAACTCCTCTCCCCCTTTGACATTAATGACAAAGGGTAGAAGCTTAGCTATTAAGAAGCTTCACAATGCCCACAAAAATTTTTGAATTCTTGAAGTTTTCATAGCCAAGTCTCCTCCTTTATTTGAATGTTGCTTATGCTGACCTAATATTCATAGTTGTGCTTAACATACCAGCTTGATTTGAATTCTAAGAATATCTAATAGATATCATTGGTTTCAACCAGCTTTATGTCTTCTGTATGGATGTTGTTGTCTGATTTCAGGGCCACATGAACACTGTTTGTGGAGCTGAATTTTGAAATTCCAAACATTAGAGTTCTCTAATTTCTAAGCCACCTGCTCTCATTACATGCTCCCCCTATTAATATACTGTCTCAATCACCTGTTATTCCTGGACAGACATTAAGTTTAACAAAATTTGTGCTTTTGGATGCCTGAACTTCCTCTTGATTTTCGCACATTAACAACCAGTATTTTAATCATATTCAAAGGTAAATGCATCATTTAGTAAATTCATAAAAGGTAAGCATGCATCAAATAAAAAACCTCACGATACCAATCATACTCCCCCTCTCAGCATGCCTCATTAAACGTGTCTCCAAACTTGATCCCTGCCTTCCATTAGTCTTCCTAAACATGATCCTAGGACCTGTTACTTTTTTTGGAGCATCCATCATTTTCCCATTGAATCCATCCTCCAATAACTCACAGAGTTCTTAAAGTCATTTCTCAGACTTCAAGAATGGCTTTCCATATGGAAGCCATTTTCACTTGTACACTACTCCTCAATTTCATTTAGCACATTGTTTTTCTTCATCCACACTTGTTTCTTGGCATCTATATTTTCATTATTTTCTCCATTGTCCTTGTTGGTTTTCTTGGCATTAGAGGAATTTTGGGGTCTAAAATGGGCCTCCTAAGAAAAATAATAAAATAATATTTAAAATAATAAAATAATATTTAAAATAATAAAATAATATTGATTAATTTTGGAGGAAGAAAGAAAAAAACTACTTTTTGTGTTCGTATTTTTGACATATCTCCCTGTGTTTTTACTCAAATTTCGATGGAGAGAGCTCGTTAGATGTGGAATTTGATTCTGCATCCAATGAGTACCCACACTGCATACTTTTGACGGACCCCGCTACCCCAAAAACAAGAAATACCTGAAAGAACGTGATGATGACATCATCATCACATTTTTCAGGTATTTCTTGTTTTTCGGGTAGCGGGGTCAGTCAAAAGTATGCAGTGTGGGTACTCGTTGGATGCGGAATCAAATTCCTCATCCAATGAGCTCTCCCGATCGAAATTTGAGTAAAAACACAATGAGATATGTCGAAAATACGAACAAAAAAAGTAGTTTTTTTTAATGACAAATATGTCAATTCAACCATTATGGTTGACTTATTTTATTGAAATTCTATTGGTTCTTGAATTCCAACTCACAAAAACTTATTTTGGCACGTTTTCTTATAAGGCCCATTTTAGACCCCAAATTTCCTCTAATAGGCTGAGCTATATGTCAGTCTTCTCATATCATTCCAACAATTTTGTGCTTTGTGCCCAAATTTGTTGCATGACCAGCACCTTCCATCACTTCTTAGATCAACTTCTTTTCTCCATCCTTGAGAATGTACTTGACTGTAGGTTCTTGTATTTTGATCTTCAAAATTTTCTGTATTTGTCTTCTTCCAAGTTTCACTAGTTATTCTTGATGAAGTGTATGGAGAACTCCTTCTTGGCCGACTTCTTTGACTGAAACATTCATGGGCTTTTTGTTCAAACCCACTACACATGTAGCATCTTAAAGTATGACATTTGGTAGCAATATGGCCTTATTGTTTTCATGTACAACATCTAACCGAGTTTCTTTGTCTTCTAATATTTCTTCTTCCACAATTTATTGCCTTGTGGCCAAATTTTGAGCAAGATAAACAATAGCCATTAAATTCATATTCATACCTTGGGCCTTGTTTCCATCTTGGAGTTGAATCTTTGTTTTGAGGAATGAGGTCAGCTTCTTGATGTGTTCTTGAACATTCACCATCCTTGTTGTCATGTGCAGGTACATAGGATGCATCCTTGGTCATTGATGGACCAGCATTTGGGGTATTTGGAGACCACTTGTCTTCTTCTAGATTGTCTTCTACCTTTCTAAACCCAAGACCAGATTTGTCAAAGGGAGACATTTGGAAATCCAATAATTTATCCAACATGATAATATGTTGTTGAACTTCTCATGATGCTTTGATTTTTCAATCTCAAACTCATGCTTCTGATTTGTCACTTCTTTTTCTTCCAATTGATTTCTTAATGCTTCTTCTATTCTCTTGGCTTCTTCTAGCTAAGTTTTCAAATCAAGATTTGGCTCTCTTACTTCTTCAAGTATTTTTGAAACTTTAACATGGTTCTTTTGTTCTAGGGTTATATCAATCAAATCAATTGTTAGATTTTCTTTTTCTTCTTCCTTTTCCTTCAACAGTTTTAGCCACACTACTCCTTCATGCTTAAGTTTCTTAAGCAACTCCTTTAGTTCAACATTCTTCTTTTGGAGATTATCCATATAATCAAAGGTTGTCTTCCTAAACATCTTGTAATTAGATTGATTAAGATCAACTTTGTTCAAGTACCAATTAGCTTTGAGATCTATGTTGCATACATAGTTTATAATTCTCTGTTTATCTTTCAACATTGCTTCATCATTCTTAGTAATGGCATTTTCAACTTCATCAAATATAGGCATACTGCAATCGAAATTATCCATACCTTTACTAGATTCTGAATCTTCATGCTTGGCATTTTCGGTAGTTTTTATTTCTGCCTCTTTATTGTCTTGTTCAGTGTCTTGTCTTTCCTTTTTGTATTCATACTCCAATTTGAACCAAAGATCCTTTGTTGAAGTGCATTCCCCAATACTTTCTTTGACTAACCTAGGATGTCCATCCATGAGAAATTTCAGTGTTGTTGTATTGTCCTTCTTTGCATATGTTTGAGCTACTACTTTGTCCTTCTTGTTTGATAGATTGGGTGGATTGATAACAATTTCCTAAACTCCAAATTTATTGAGATAGGATTTCATTTTGCTCCTCCAACCAAAATAATCTTTCACATCAAGCCTTGGTACATCATTGATGAATTATTCCTATGGATCCATACTTGTGTCCATGGATATCCTTCAAGCTTGAAAAATATAATGATGAAGTCCTACTCTGATACCAATTGTTAGACACACCAAGCACACAGATAGGGGGGTTGAATCTATGTGTGTAGCATGAAATTTGCAGCAGACGTTGGGGTGAAGTTTGTGACTTTTTTGGGAGGAATTTACACACTAAAAATAGTCCCTAATTGTTGATGACCAGCATTGTTACAGCACTAACATTTCCTTTTGGGTTTTTAGCAGTACAAGTACACTAAGAGTCCCGAGTTTGTAGAAGACCGGCTGAGGAGCAGTCCCGAAGTGTAGCAGAAGTGCGTATAAAAAATCTAAATTTTGTGAAGGGTTTCCAAAGTCAGTTTGAATTGGTTTGAACCATCAATAAAGAGTAGTGTTCTTAATCAGTCCCGAACTGTTTGGTGACCAGCAACAGAGAACCAAGGTCATCTAGAATATTTTTATATTCTCTCATATACACAATCTAAATGTGTGGTCTTTCCACAGTACAAATGATATTTGGTGCAAGTTATGTTATTTAGTATTCTGAAGTTTCTAAGAATTGAATCATGTGCATGGATTTTTAAAATATTGAAGTGTGGTGGTGGTTGTCTCCACTCAACAGTTGAATGTGTGAACCTCTTTGGTATCCATGTCCACAACTGTGACCTATGGAGAGCTGTGAGTTGGATACTATTGAAGCCATGAATGCCTTATCTAATCCAACATCTATCCAATGCAGAACCGAAATATGTTATGCACTCTCACACAGTACATTGTTTGAAGTATTTGGTTAGGGTTTTCCCACAGTACATATATAGTGATGATATGAGTGTATGTACTAGTGAAAAATGATATGTGAAGAGAATTCACTAAGTTAATGATGCATACTCCTGTAAGTTAATGATTCCTACACACAATGATGACATGATACTCCTATGATACAATGCCATACTTGTGGTAAAAATACAATGATATACAGTGGCATATATGTATGTGTGAGATGCATGCTAGATGGCACACTAATTTGATGATGAGGATGTGTTGAAGGCCTTTTCACACTACTCAGCAGTAGCATATATCTAGGAATGCACAATAGAAGATGGTGGTGACATTCTAATGATGATGAGTAGAGTTGTAGCAGTGAAGAATGATGATCAGAGAAGAGGATGAGCAACAGTGAAGAATAATGATCAGAGAAGAGGATGAGCAGAAGTGAAGAATAATGATCAGAAAAGAAGATGAGCAGAAGTGAATAATGATGATCAGAGAAGAGGATGAGTAGCAGAGATTGACCAACAACATAACAGATTGAAGAGATAGGTGATGTAGATGTGATTGATGAGATGACGTGACATTGAGCTTTAATTGTGAAAGAAATCTTGTCTTGCTTTTGAGGTTAGGAAACCTCAAACCCTTCTTAGCAGGGTCTAAGAAGTCCAGGCAGGGTCCTGGATGAAGAGTAGGTGCTCTTTGTATCAGTAGGTGCTGATTTTACCTCACGGTTGTAGTCGTTCCAAAACAAATACAAAAGATTACAAAATCATATGGTGTTGTGTTCTCTTGTGCTATCGTTCTTGTTATGACTTCATGATTCAGATGCTTATGATTTATAAATGACGAAGTGATATATGTTTATGAAATGATTATGCAAATGGTAGAATAATGCATTGATGAATTAGTTGTTGATTATTAAAATTGAAAAAGTAAAAAAGACTACACACACAGATTCACCCCCCCTCTATGTGTGCCTTGTGTGTCTAACAATGTTATGTACGCAAGATATGGAAGTTGTTAGAGAAAATACATTTATGTTTATTTTCTTATCTATCTTTCCTATATCAAATGTGCTTATGAGTAGGTTGTGAGCTACATATTTTTTTATTTATTTCTAAAGAAAATAAATCTGAAAATTAGTATAACTTAATCTATTAAATTAGTTTTAGATTTAAACAATACTTCACTAGATCTTGGAATGTTAAAGTGATTTTATCTCAGTTATGTTTAAGTCTATGTTATGTATTCCATTGGTAATATAGGTCTTAAAATAACTAATAGCTATTTATCTCGGTAAAGACGGTCGAAAACCACTAATGAGAACTATTACATAAGTAGTAAAATGTTCATAGTTGTACAGAGATTACTTTAATATAGGTATTTAAATATAAATAACTATAATATTGCAGTAGAACAATAACTTCTTATAAGAACAGACCTCTGCAATAGATCTATAATTTAATTAGGGTTTGAACTAGTAATAGAATATAATTTTATAGCATAATAAATTCAAAACTGGAACTAAATAATAATCAAGCTAGTTTTCCACAGAGATTTTCCTGTTAAAGGCTTTGCAACTAGCCCCTTGACAAAAAATTTAATGTTAAATAGAAAACGCCAAATCGATATTATCGACAGGTTAAAGAACTGGTTACAGGACATAGGCCGAATTGGTGTTATTATCTGCAGCAATTTTGCCCACAAAAAAGAAAAGTTATAACATCCTTAGGACTTAAATTTCTTTTCTATAAATTCAGAACTATGATCCTACAGGTAGTGGTCTCACATCCCTTCTCTTAAAAAATTTATGACAGTATAAAATCCAAATTTTATAACTATTACAAACTGTAACAAAACAAATCGAGAAGAAGATCGAAATAGCAATTATCCAGGGAGGCAGGTATATAATTAAAATAAGCATTCTCATGGCGAATTATAATCCCTCATATATTCTTAACCTTGGTGAATCTTTATACAAAACAAGATATCACTATAGAGATGTTATCTTTAATTACAATAAATGAAATTGTAAAGATCAAGATAGGTTTCAAAGATTGAAGTTATAAAAGTCTCATTGGAAGAACCTTCTCTATTAGTGTTTAATGAATGCAAATAAGGAAAGGCCTCATGGCCCAGTACAGTTTGCATAAACAAAGAATGAAAGAGTCAAGTCAGACATATAACCCCACCATTATAGCTAGGTTTAAATAAACATAAGCCTTACGACTCTCTTTTCCAAAATATTTACAATGGCAAGAGCCTCCTGGAAATAATTATTACAAAATTTAAAACGATAAATAAGAATGATAAACAAGTATAGGGCACTTTTACACAATCGCAATGATGTCACAATATTGGTAACTTTAAACAATAACTATCATTAGCAGAGATCTTACGTCCCTCTCCTCAAATGCTTGCTACGGTCGTAACCTTTTAGGTTAACTACTATTGTAAATCAAAAAATAAAACTATGAAAAATAAACAACCGTGTATGCTATTAAAATTTTCCAACTCATAAATGCCTCCCGGATTCACCTTTTTTAATAGCATTACCACTTGCAAATGAAATGGAGGTTTTGCTAAACAAACCGAAATGGAGGTTTTTCTAAACAAAACGAAATGCATCTTAAAACACAACATCCATTTTGATGAAAAAAATGAGAAGTTCAAACCTTCATGGGTCTTTTCCCATTTACAACTATTATATTATCAAAACCAGTAACAAAGCTACGATGGTGGATTTATATCTCAAAACAAATACTACAAAGTATAAAGCTCACAGCCAAAACACAGTGTTGCAGAAATGTGTAGTGTAAAATTAATTAGGTTACAAATCCCTCACAGGTCATGCAAAACTGAAAGTATTTACATTATTGAGTTAAATAGAAGAATTCGAAACATCGACACTTCAAACATCATAAAAGTGGCATAGTCGTATTACTCCACAGAGGATGAGAAAAATCCTTTATAGTAACAAGTTCATTTTATACCAAAGCAAATGTATCACTTTCACATCGACAAACCCACACATATTTGGAACCCCAACGAAATGCACACCACAATAGCAGGGTTGGTTCCATAGAGCCATGCAAGGAAATGACATGAGTCTTACCGGCTAGAAGACCTGATCAACCAGTTTCCAACCCAAAACCTTATTTGTTAAGAAATGGTTGAATAACAAATAATAAGTTAAATAAGAAAAATATATTGTCATTATTATATTGATCTTAAAGGTATTAAATGTATAGAAATTACTCAAAATTTTAAAAAGTATATCTTATATAGTATAAACAAAAAACCAATGCTTTATAAGAATACACAAATTTATTATTACAAAATAATTTCTATATTTAAATATATTTAATTTTATATGAAATTTATCTATACAAAAATACTTATAAATAGTATTTATAATAAAAACTAATCTATTAATAGAAATAACATATTTTGTGTAACATACTCAAAAATAAATATTTATTATTTATTTCAGAAAAAAACATTATGTTAAATTTATTGTAAAGTTTATGACTAAGTGGGTCAAGGATGATTGTAATTGAAGAATTATTTGTTTTGATAATTAAATAAAGGAGACACATATCCAAGGGAAACAGTTAAATGAGTGTTCACTCACCCACTGGGAGGAAGGAGCAGTTGTAGAAGGTTGGTTGACAAGTGGCAACACTAGCATTTCACTTTCTAGCTGTTGCAGGAGCATAATCCCTAAAAAAGTGGTCAGGTTCCATGAGAGGGGGAACTGAGTTGGTGGCACATTTAATTCCAAAATTGACCAAATAGCTATGAAATCTTATATAAACAATCAAATTGAGCATGAGGCTCACCACTCATTATGATTTCTAAGTGAATGAACCTTGTGACTGCTACAAACTGAAAATTCTAGCACATAAGGAATTTGATGAGGGGATAGCTAAAGTGATTTGCTGAGATAATTATTCTACTAATTGCTAAGTTGCAACAAGTTTGTTGTGTGGAATATATTCAAAGATCTTCATCCTAGTCATTCAGTGAATAGGATTGGGGCTCCTAAGCAAATAATGACTGGTTGCTTCAGAAGAAGGTTGGGTGGAATAGTCTCTTTTGGGTGTTTGTCCCCTTTCTACACATTATCCAGGTTCAACAGTTATTTAATTTTGAATTTGTATGTTTATTTTAATTATGTTCAGTAACTTTAACAGAATGATTGGATATGTTATGTACGCTAGATCTGGAAGCTGTTAAAGAAAATACATTTCTGTTTATTTTCTTATTTGTCTTTCCTATATCAAATGTGCTTATGAGTAGGTTGTTAGCTACATATTTTTTATTTATTTCTAAAGAAAATAAATCTGAAAATTAGTATAACTTAATCTATTAAATAATTTTTAGATTTAAACAATACTTCACTAGATCTTAGAATGTTAAAGTACTTTTATCTCAATTCTGTTTAAGTCATGTTCCATATTCCATTGGTAATCTAGGTCTTAAAAGAACTAATATTTATTTATCTCGGTAAAGACTGTCGAAAACCACTAATGAGAACTATTATAGAAGTAGTATAATATTCATAGTTGTGCAGAGATTACCTTAATATAGGTATTTAAATATAAAGAGTTATAATATTACAGTAGACCAATAACTTCTTATAAGAACAGAGCTCTGCAATAGCTCTATAATTTAATTAGGGTTTGAACCAGTAATAAAAGATAAGTTTATAACATAATAAATTCAAAACTAGAACTAAATAATAATCAAGCTAGTTTTCCACGTAGGTTTTCTTGTTAAAGGATTTTCAACTAGCCCCTTGACAAACATTTTAATGTTAAATAGAAAACACCAAATCGATATTATCGACAGGTTAAATAACTGGTTACAGGACATAGGCCGAATTGGTGTTATTATCTGCAACAATTTTTCTCATAGAAAGAAAAGTTATAACAGCCTTAGGACTTAAATTTCTTTGCTATAAATTCAAAATTGTGATCCTACAGGCAGTGGTATCACATCCCTTCTCTTAAAAACGTTATGACATTATAAAAGTCAAATTTTATAACTAGTACAAACTGTAACAAAACAAATCGAGAAGAAGATCGGAATAGCAATTATTAAGGGCAGCAGGTATATAATTAAAATAAGCATTCTCATGGCGATTTATAATCCCTCATATAGTCTTAACCTTGGTGAATCTTTATACAAAACAAGAGATCACTATAGAGATCTTATCTTTAATTACAATAAATGAAATTGTAAAGATCAAGATAGGTTTCAAAGACTGAAGTTATAAAATCCTCATGGGAAGAACCTTCTCTATTACTATTTAACAAATGAAAATAAGGAAAGGCCTCACGGCCCAGTACAATTTGCATAAACAAATAATGAAAGAGTCAATTCAGACATATAACCCCACCATTATAGCTGGGTTTAAATAAACAGAAGCCTCACAACTCTCTTTTTCAAAATATTTACAATGGCAAGAGCCTCCTGGCCATAAATATTACAAAATTTAAAACAATAAATAAGACCGATAAACAAGTATAGGGAACTTTTACACAATCGCAATGATGTCGCAATATTGTTAAGTTTAAACAATAACTATAATTAGTTGAGATCTTATGGCCCTCTCCTCAAATGCTTTCTACTATCGTAACCTTTTAGGTTAACTACTGTTGTAAATCACAAAATAAAACTATGAATAGTAAACAACCGTGTATTCTATTAACATTTTCCAACTAATAAATGCCTCCCGAATTCACCTTTTATAATAGCATTACAACTTTCAAATGAAATGGATGTTTTTCTAAACAAAACGAAATGCATCTTAAAACACAACATCCAGTTTGCTGAAAAAAATGAGAATTTCAAACCTTCATGGGTCTTTTCCCAGTTACAACTATTATATTACCAAATCCAGTAACAAAGCTGCGATAGTAGATTTATAGCCCTAAACAAATACTACAAAGTAAAAAGCTCATAGCCAAAACACAGTGTTGCAGAAATGTGCAGTGTAAAATTAACTAGGTTACGAAGCCCTCACGAGTCATGCAAAACTAAAAGTATTTACATTATTAAGTTAAATAGAAGAATTCAAAACATATATACTTCAAACATAATAAAAGTGTCATAGTCGTATGATTCCATAGAGGATGAGAAAATTCCTTTACAGTAACAAGTTCATTTTATACCAAAGAAAATGTATCACTTTCACATCGACATCGATAAACCAACAGATATTTGGAACCCCAATGAAATACACACCACAATAGCAAGGTTGGTTCCATAGAGCCACACAAGGAAAGGCCATGAGTCTTACCGGCTAGAGGACTTTATCAACCAGTTTCCATTCGAAGACCTTCGTCACAGAGAAACTGACCTATGTATCTCCTACATTATTACATTCCAAAAATTAAAACAATAGTTTTGAAACCATTCCATAAAGAAAGAAAGATAATCTTAGAAATATAGAGAAGCTTACCCTTCTCAGTGTTGATGACTCTGTGGTGACTCTGTGGACTCTTAAAACTCCTTCAACAAACAAAAACTTATGAGACAAGTTCATAAGGTGTCAAGGGCCAAGGTTGATGGTTCTTCCATCTTGCTTCATAGGCAGATGAACGGTGATGTCAAACAACCTGATGCTAAGTGTGATAGTGGAAAAATAACTAACATCAAGAGAAACCCTTTCCAAATGATGGATGCGTGTTTCAATATGCATTGAACCCCTAGGGTTTTGCACCAAGACCGGTTTCTTCCAACTCAGTTCTTTATTGTTTTCACGTGGTTGGACGGTGAACAAATTTAATTACATGTCCTTTGTATTTTATTACCATTGTGTTTCCAAGAGTCACATCATAGTCTTAAGGACCCAAATCGATATGCTTAATACAATAGTTAAGAACTAGAGTATTTGGCTTGTAATATATTCTTGTCCAAGGTTGAGAAATTTAAAGGTGCATGCTATGCTAGGGCATATAGTATATGCTTGGTTAGGACCTTGCTTGTTAAAGATAGGTATGGTTTAGTATGTATTATGACCACCTTTCTTTATCACTTTGTGGCTATATAAATGAGAATTATTCCTTAGCACTTTTTAAGAAGCGATCGCATTCACCTGCACAAGGTAAAAAAAAATTTCATGCATTAGTCATAAGGACTAAGTAGGACCATGACCAAATCCTTTAATAGATCAAAAGTAGAACCAAACTGAAGAAAAATGACAAACAATTTTTATTCAGTTAGTATGATGTGTTCTCGACAAAAGAGTCATAAAACAAAGCATGCTCATGCTCAATATGAACTTAGAAACATATACCTTGAATTATATGTTAACTAAGCCTTTATCATTACTATAGAATATTTCTAAAGAATAACATCTCTTAAAATTATTTCCTAGAAGTTATATTGGTAAATAAAAAAAAATTATTCTGAATTTTAGGGATGTTACATGTGGTATCAGAGCGAGTTTCCAAACACTAGGCCTAATTGGCCCACTCACATGAAAATAAGAAAAAAAATATATTGATTGTGTTTACATTTATTTCTGTACAGCAATATAAAATCTATTTTGCAGGAAAATGCAAGGTGTTGAAGCATCCGCTAAAAATGGGTCTTAGCACAACAATCCAGACAACATTTATGTATAATTGAATAATCCAGAGTTACTACAAATAGTTGAGTCAAAAGATGAACTACAAACTATAAAAATAGATAATGAAAGAATTATGGAAATGAATCAGATGTTATTAGACAATATGCATAACAGAGGAAAAGATAAGAGAAATGTATATGAGATTGATTCTGAAACAATGTCCTACAAACATAAGGGAAAGAAAACAAAATATTCTGATAGTGAATCTTCTTCAAGGTTTAATTCAAGGTCACATAAGGGAAGGTATAAATACATAAGTGAGAGTAGTGAAAGTGACCATAAACCTAGGAGAATGAAGTATAAACCCTATGAATAAATTTATGGGGAATTTAAAGAACTAAAGCCTGCCATGTTTAACGGAGAGGTGGAGAAAGGTGAAGAAGCAAAAGCTTGGCTGTCATGAATGAAGAAATGTTTCCATATTTACAACTATTTTGACATACTAAAAGCCCAGATGGCTATTTACAATTCAACCGGAAACGTTGATATCTGGTGGCAAGATATAAAAATGGTCAAAAATCTTAAGGAGAAGTACTTAACCTGGAGTGTTTTTAAAAAGTATTTTAAAATGAAGTTTTTATCTAAAGAATACTATGAGAAAAGAGATAAGGAATTCTATGAGTTAAAATTGGGTTCAATGTCAATGAAAGAGTTAAGCAACAAATTTCTAAGTTTGTTAAGATATGTACCTTACATAATTGATGAAAATCCTAAAATACAAAGATTTTTTAGTTGTCTTCCCACTAGCTTCAAATATAGGATTGAGTTTGATTATATGAAAAACTCTCAAGGAAGCTATGCGAAAAGCTCATTTCTGCTATGAACTGGGTAAGAAAAGAGAAAGTTTACCTAACTGGAAGAATAAGAAGACAAGTCATTTTGACAAGAAGAGAATAGGATTTAAGTCCAATAAGAGTTTTGGGAATAAATCTCAAAATTTATGTAAGAATAACTATCAGAGAGCTGATTTTAAAAATAAAGTACCATAGAATACTACAACACCAAAAGACAGGGATATGCCTAACAACTTTGTTAAAAATAATGGACACAAGGAACCTATCAAATCTTGGAAATGTGAAGGACCGCATTATGCCAAGTATTGTTTGAACCGGAAGGGGAACTTTAGCAATGTACACACTATCCAGGAAGAGGAAACCGTTAGAGATATGAAAAATTAAATGCCTAGGATAAATGCAGCTCTGGAGAACCAACATGTGGACCATCAGACTTCCATGGTGGAAGTGCAAGGTATGATACAAAACCAGTCTATTTCCATCTTGATTGATCAAGGTGCTAGTTTAAGTTATATATCTCCTACCATAGTGGAAAAGTGCAGTTTATCTTTTAAAAAGTTTGAAAAATCCTGATTGGTTCACTTAGCTACCAATACTAAATGAGAATTGGTCAATTCTGTTGAAAATTGTAATTTTCTTATGAGTCGGTTTGACACTCAGGTCAAGTTAAATGTGTTGCCATTAGGATCGTATGATATCCTAATAGGAATGGATTGGTTGGAAAAACACCAAGTGATTTTAAACTGTTTTCGAAAAACTTTTACTTGTTTAAATAATAAAGAAGAAAGAATTATGGTTACAAGAATACCTAGGAAAATTTCTGTCAGACAAATCTTAGCCTTGTAGATGAAAAAGGATGTAAGAAAGGGTTGTAAAGTATTTGCTGTACACATAAGAAATAATGAAAAAAGTTGGTAAAGAAGATAAGCCAGGACTTGAATATATTCTGATCCTGCAATATTTCTTGGATGTATTCCTGGAAGAAATTCCAGGATTACCTCCCAAGAGAGATCTAGATTTTACAATCGAATTAGTACCACGAGCGGTACCTAATTCGAATCCTCCCTATCGAATGAAAATATTGGAGGTGAACGAATTAAAATCACAATTACAAGAATTTATAGACAAAAACTATGTAAGACCAAGTGTATCCCCTTGGGGAGCACTAATCTTTTTTGTTAAAAATAAAGACGGTACTTTACGTCTATGTATAGACTACCGTCAACTTAATAAAATGATAATGAAGAATAGGTATCCTCTACCCCGCATTGATGATTTGTTTGATCAGATACGTGGAGTGACGATATTTTCTAAGATAGAATTAAGATCTGGATATCATCAAGTCATAATTAAAGACAAAGACATCTTTAAATTTTTTTTGAGAACTAGATACGGGCACTATGAATTTGTGGTTATGTCCTTTCGGCTAACTAATGCACCAACAACCTTCCTGTGCTTAATGAACAGTGTCCTAAGTAATTACTAAGACAAATTTGTAGTCATCTTTATAGATGACATATTAATATATTCTAAAACAAAATAAGAACATGACAAACGCTTGCAGATAATACTACAAGTTTTAAGAGAACATCACCTCTATGCTAAGTTTAGTAAATGTGAATTTTATAAAGACAAGATACAATATTTAGGGCACATAATATCCGAAGAAGGGATATCAATAGACCCAGATAAGATAAAAGAAATAATTTATTGGCATGTTCCCAAGGATGTAACTGATGTACAATCCTTTATGGGAATAACAGGTTATTACAGAAAATTTATCGAAGGATTTTTGAAAATTGCAATTCCTATAACATCATTACAGAAAAAAGGTAAGAAATTTGTTTGGGATTAGAAATGCAAAGACAATTGTAATAAATTAAAAGTATTATTAACCACTGCACCCATTTTAAAAATGGTACATCTAGACAAATATTTCATCATATGCACTGATTCATGCAATGAAGGTTTGGGTGGAGTACTGACACAAGAAGGTCATGTAATTACGTATGAATCAAGGAAGTTAAAAACTCACGAAAATAATTACAGAACTTATGACTTAGAGTTGGATTCCATAATCCATGCTTGAAAGATGTGGCACCATCACCTAATAGGTAAATATTTTTGCTAATGTTTGACAACATAAGCCTAAAATATATGTTTGATCAACAAAATCTAAACACAAGGAAATCTAGGTGGTTAGCTTTCCCTGGCGAGTATGATTTTGAAATCAGACACATTAAAGGGAAATAAAATAAAGTGAGTGAGTCCTTAAGCAGAAATGCAATAACAAGTTTTGTAGCTACCATTAGCAATTATAAAACTGATTTATAGGATAAATTGGAAGAAGGAATAAAACTGGTCCAAGAATATCACATTTTAAAAGAAAAAGTAACTCAGAATGTATCTAAAAATATAATTACATATTACAGTTTTAATATTGTATAAAAACAGACTTTATGTGCCAAATATATTGGAAGTTAAACTGCTAATTTTGAATGAAGTGCACAAAAGTCCTTATTCCGGACATCTGAGATATCAAAAGATGATAACAATGTTGAGAAAAGAGTATTTTTGGCCTAATATGAAAAATGAAGTTGCTGAAGTTTTAGCCAGGTGTATAGAATGTCAGCAAGTTAAAGCTAAACATCAACACCCAGCAGGTATTCTACAACCATTACCAATTGCAAATTTGAAATGGGAAGTCATCAATCTTGATTTTTGAACTAACTTACCTAAAAACCAGAAACAAAATCATTCAATAATGGTAGTTGTGGATAAACTAAGTAAGGTCGCACACTTTATACCTGTCAAAACAACTTATAAAGATGCTAATATTGCTTACATATTTATGAAAGAAATCTTTCATTTGCATGGAATTCCAAAGGTAATAATT
The DNA here is from genome assembly GCA_001517045.1 of Pseudotsuga menziesii. Classification (NCBI taxonomy): domain Eukaryota; kingdom Viridiplantae; phylum Streptophyta; class Pinopsida; order Pinales; family Pinaceae; genus Pseudotsuga; species Pseudotsuga menziesii. Next base: position 153,419 of record LPNX010011540.1, on the reverse strand, counting down.
TTTTACAGAGATCCTAAATTTACTGGTAATTTTTGGAAAACTTTATTTAGAGGACTAGATACTAAATTGAATTCTAGTACTACTTACCATCTGCAAACAGATGGAAAAACAGAAAGAGTCAATCAAGTACTAGAAGATATGTTACGAATGTATGTTAGAGACTATCCCAAGAAGTGGGAAGACTATTTGCACTTAGTTGAATTTGCTTATAATAACCATTATCAAGCTTTAGCAAAGCTTAGTCCTTTTGAAATTATATATGGTAGAAACTGTAACACTCCTATTACATGGAGTAATCCAATAGATATATTGATGTTAGGAACTGACATGTTAAAAGAATTGGAACTAACATTGAAACATATACAAAGAAATTTGAAAACTGCATAGGACAGACAAAATAATCATGTCGACCTTAAAAGAACTCTGAAGTAATTCCAAGTAGGTGAGCATGTGTTTGTTAAGGTGAAACCCAAAAATATCTCCTTTAAACTAGGGATTTGTGCTAAATTAGTACCCAGGTATTACATACCATTTGAAATATTGTCAAGAATGGGGCCAGTGGCATATCAGTTAGCTTTTCCACCTAATCTTAGAGTACATAATGTTTTTCACATTTCTATTTTGAATAAATATGTACACGATGTTACTCATGTGATCTACTAGAATGTGATTCAAGTAGAACCGGAAGGATACTTTTCGGTGGAACCAGACTGTATCCTTGAAAACAGGGAAATTTCTCTCCTAAATCATACCATTGGACGGGTAAAGGTGCAATAGAAACACCTCAGTCTAGATGAAGCAACCTGAAAATTGGAGAGTGATATGNGCTATGTTCCAAAAAGACTCAGAATAACTTAAGCAACATCGAGGACAATGTTGAGCTTAAGGGGGGGGGGGGTATTTGTAACATACTTAGAACTAAAAAATAAACATTTATTATTTATTTTAGAAAAACATTATGTTAAATTTATTATAACATTTCTGACCAAGTGGGTCAAGGATGACTGTAATTGAAGAATTATTTATTTTAATAATTAAATAAAGGAGACACCTATCCAAGGCAGACTATTAAATGAGTGTTCATTGAGCCACTTGGAGGAAGGAGCAGCCATAGAAGGTTGGTTGACAAGTGGCAGCACTAACATTTCACTCTCTAGCTGTTGCAAGAGCATAATCCCTAAAAAGGTGCTCATGGTCTGTGAGAGGGGGAACTAAGCTGGTGGCTCATTTAATTCCAAAACTGACCCAAAGACCTAGGAAATCTTATATAAACCACGAAATTGAGCAGGAGGCTCACCACTCATTCTGATTTCTAAGTGAATGAACCTTGTGACTGTTGCAAACTGAAAATTCAGGCACACAAGTAATTTGATGAGGGGATAGATAAATTCATTTGCTGAGATAAGTCTGCTATGGATTGCTAAGTTGCAGCAATTTTGTTGTGTGGGATATATTCATAAATATTCGTCCTAGTGGTTTAGTGAATAGGATCGGGGGTCCTAAGAAAGTAATTATTGGCTAATTTAGGAGAAGGTTGGGTGGAACAGTCTCCTTTGGGTGTTTATCCCCTTTTTGCATATCATCCAAGTTCAATTGTTATTTAATTCTGAATCTGTATGTTTATTTGAAATATGTTCAGTAACTTTAATAGAATGATTGGATATGTTATGTACTTTAGATCTCAAAGCTGTTAGAGAAACTATATTTCTATTTATTTTCTTATATGTGTTTCATTTATAAAATTTGCTTATGAATAGGTTCTCAGCTACCGAGTTTTTTATTTATTTCTAAAGAAAATAAATATGAAAATTAGTATAACTTAATCTTTTAAATTAGTTTTAGATTTAAACAATACTTCACTAGATCTTGGCATGTTAAAGTAATTTTATCTTGGTTTTCTTTAAGTCTATATTCTATATTCCATTGGTAATCTAGGTATTAAAAGAACTAATATTTATTTATCTTAGTAAAGACCATCGAAACCACTAATCCGAACTATTACAGAAGTAGTATAATGTTCATAGTTGTACAGATTTTACCTTAATATAGGTATTTAAATGTAAAGAACTATAATATTACAGTAGACCAATAACTCGTTATAAGAACAGACCTCTATAATAGCTCTATAATTTAATTAGGGTTTGAACCAGTAATAGAAGATAAGTTTATAAGATAATAAACTCAAGACTAGAACTAAATAATAATCGAGCTAGTTTTCCACAAAGATTTTTCTATTAAAGGCTTTGCAACCAGCCCCCTGACAAACATTTTAATGTTAAAAAGAAAACACCAAATCAAGATTATCGATAGGCCAAAGCATTGGTTATAGGCCATAGGCCGAATTGGAGTTGTTATCTGCAGCAATTTTTCTCACAAAAACAAAAGTTATAACAGCCTTAGGACTTAAATTTCTTTGCTATAAAATCATAACTATGATCCTACAGGCAATGGTCTCACATCCCTTCTCTTAAAAATGTTATGACAATATAAAATCCAAATTTTATAACCAGTACAAACTGTAACGAAACAAATCGAGAAGAAGATCGAAATAACAATTATCCAGGGAAGCAAGTATATAATTAAAACAAGCATTCTCATGTTGATTTATAAGCCCTCATATAGTCTTAACGTTGGTAAATCTTTATACAAAACCAGAGATCACTATAGAGATCTTATCTTTAATTACAATAAATGAAATCGTAAATATCAAGATAGGTTTCACGGACTGAATTTTTAAAAGGATCATGGGCAGAACCTTCTCTATAATTGTTTAACGAATGCAAATAAGGAAAGGACTCACGACCCAGTATAGTTTTCATAAACAAAGAATGAAAGACTCAAGTAAGACATATATCGCCACCATTATAGTTGGGTTTAAATAAACAGAAGCCTTATGGCTCTCTTTTCCAAAATATTTACGATGGCAAGAGCCTCCTGGCCATAATTGTTTTAAACTTTAAAACGATAAATAAGATTGATAAACAAGTATATGTCACTTTTACACAATCAAAATGATTTCTCATTATTGGTAAGTTTAAACAATAACTATCATTCTTGCGGACCTCTCCTCAAACGCTTACTACGGCCCCAACCTTTTAGGTTAACTACTGTTGTAAATCACAAAATAAAACTATGGACAATAAACAACTCTGTATGCTATTAAAATTTTCAAACTCATCAATGCCTCCCAGCTTCACCATTTTTAATAGCATTGCAACTTGCAAATGAAATGGAGGTTTTGTTAAACAAAATGAAATGCATCTTAAAATGCAACATCCAGTTTGATGAACAAAACAATAATTTCAAACCTTCATGGGTATTTACCCAGTTACAACTATTATATTATCAAAACTAGTAACAAAGTTGTGACAGTGGCTTTATATCCCAAAACGAATACTACAAATTAAAAAGCTCACAGCCAAAACATAGTGTTGCAAAAATGTGCACTGTAAAATTAATTAGGTTACGAAGCCCTCATGGGTCATGCAAAACTGAAAGTATTTACATTATTAAGTTAAATAGAAGAAATCAAAACAGAGATACTTCAAACATCATAAAATTTGCATAGCCGTGTGACTCCACAGAGGATGGGAAAATTACTTTACAGTAACAAGTTCATTTTATACCAAAGAAAATGTAACACTTTCACATCGATGAACCAACACAGAGTTGGAACCCCGATGAAATACACACCAAAAGATCAGGGTTGGTTCCATAGAGCCACATAAGGAAAGACCATGATTCTTAGCGACTGGAGGACCTTCTCGTCCAGTTTCCAACCCAATACTTTCGTCGCATAGAAATTGACCTTTGTATCTCCTGCATCATTACATTCCAAAAATTAAAACAATAGTTTTGAAACCATTCCATAAAGAAAGAAAGATAATCTCAGAAGTACAGAGAAGCTTACCCTTCTTAGTGTTGATGACTCTGTGGACTGTAAAAACTCCTTCAACAAACAAAACCTTCTGATACAAGTTCATAAGGTGTCGAGGGACAAGGTTGATGGCTCCTCCATCTCGTTTCACAGGAAAAAGAACGGTGAGGTCGGACATCCAAAGGCCAAGTGCGATAGTGGAAAAAAAACTAACAGCAAGTGAAACCCTTTCAAAATGATGGATGTGTGTTTTGAGGTGCATTAAACCCTTGGGGTTTTGCACCAAGACTCGTTGGCGCCAACTGGAGTCTTTATTGTTTTCACATGGCTGGATGGTGACCAAATTTAATTCCATGTCCTTTGTATTTTAATACCATTGTGTTTCCAAGAGGTGTATCATAGTCTTAAGGACCCAAAACTATATGCTTAATACGGTAGTCAACATGGTAGTCAAGAACTAGAGTATTTCGCTTGTAATATATTATTGTCCAAGGTTGATGCATTTAAAGGTGCATGATATGCTAGGAAATATAGTATATGTTTGGTTAGGACATTTCTTGTTAAATATAGGTATGGTTTAGTATGTATTATGACTGCCTTTCTTTATCACTTTGTGGTTATATAACTGATAATTATTCCTCAGCACTTTTTAAGAAGTGATCTCATTCACCTGCACAAGGTAAAACAAAATTTCATGCATTAGTCGTAAGGACTAAGTAATACCATGACCTAATCCCTTAATATATCAAAAGTAGAACCAAACTAAAGAAAATTGACAAACGGTTTTTATTCAGTTAGTATGACGTTTTATTGACAAAAGAGTCATAAAACAAAGAATGTTCATGTTGAATACCAGCTTAGACACATATACCTTGCAATATATGTTAATTAATCCTTTATCATTACTATAGAAGATTTTTTAAGAATAACATCTCTTGAAATTATTTCCTAGAAGTTACATTAGTAAATAAATATTTTTTTATTCTGAATTTTAGGGATGTTACATTTTGTAATTTTAATTTAATAACCATTATACTTTCTTAGAAATATATTAAAATATGTAATATCACTAAACATTAACACATTTCCTATAAAAAAAATGCAAAAAATATAAAATTTATAAACATTAATATTGATTTTCTTTTAAATATTTAAATTATCTAAACTTAATTGTTAATTTAGTAATTTAAAGTTGTGGAAAATTGAGTTTATGGACCTTTAATCAGAAAATCCAGCCACCATTTTGTCAACCCTTTTATGTCATATAATGTTAGACATATAATAGCTAATTGTTATTTTTTTAAATTTCATTTCAAAAAAGCATCACCTATAATAATAAGAGATTCGGAAAAAAAACATTGTACAATATTACATGCTAATAGTATTTTTATTGCCCCCAAACAAATATATATATATATATATATATATGTGATTTCGTGGATGTATTTTCTAATTCTATTTTTTTATAAATGATTGTCATTCCATACAAAACAAGGGCTACCTGGTGGCTAGTCCCTACTGCTTAGTTTAGGGTTAGTTAAAATGAAAATATATGAACTTGTTAACTTAAAATAGTATATTTACTATACACACATTGATTTTTCAATCAATTCCTTGCTTTTTGAATAGTTAAAGTTGCTAATAAGTAGCATTAACTAACGACCGCAACGTAACACCAATAATGATCCCCTATTCTTAATAGTTATTAGGGAAGAAGCCCTCACTTGACATGTCTTGTTTTTAAATCCAGGTTTATAATTTTATTATAAAATAGTTTTTTATCTAAAACAATGTTTTAAGATAAACATTAAGATAACTATTAAAGTATAGAACATAAAATAAATAATCTTGCTTAAAAGAAATAACAAAGACTAGAGTAAGCAATAAAAATAAATAAATAAAACAAAAAACATATAAATAAGTACTCAATGAAAAAATAGTAATAATATTCAAAAGAATGTAATTAAGCTATTAATAATCATGGAAATCTCCTCCTCACAATTCTTTCTGACAAAAAGGCTGAAGAAGTGCCAATGGTGAACCCTTGATCCCATTCATCATTTTTTAATATACACTACCAAAACTTCATAGTAAAAAAAGTGACTTGTCTCACAAATTTCTTTCTATACAGTAATCGGTTTTTTAAGCCGACATTGCCTTTTGTCAGGACTCTTTGAAATTTCTCTTTTGTGTACTTATGATTACATGTGTTCTTAATTTTCGAATTGCACTTTCAGCTTGTATAATCCATGTTAAGAAAAGTAATGGAATAGTTTGAACGACGCCTTGTCAATTAAGAGGAACATGTAATGCAATAAATTCTATTCTTAGCAATAATCTACTGAGATGATGTATGTTGTGCTTGGATTTTCTCTTAATTTTGTGAAGAATCAATGTATCAAATCCCTTTCCAGCAATAATCTACTGAGATGATGTATGTTGTGCTTGGATTTTCTCTTAAGTTTGTGAAGAATCAATGTATCAAATCCCTTTCCAGCACAGACACTTCAATTGCACAACACAAAAGAAAGCTAATTATACCTAACTATCATTGTTTATAGTTGATAATGGTTCTGACGGACCTAATGAAATGTGAAGATAGGTCTTTTCTAGACACTAAACCTCTCGGACAACTGACCAAATCTTCTAATCTAACAAGGGATAAATTCCAGTCCAATGAAGGTAAACAAGGAAGCCATAGAATTTCAAAACTATTGTATGCCAAACAGTTTCCTCTTCTCCCAAACATGCTAGATGGAAATAAAAGCCTTCACCCAAAGCAATAGTTGCAACAAAAGGAAATTGACGCATAAGCTGAAACTGTGGTTAAAATACATTGATACATAAGTTGATGATATTTTTTTTACAATATAGTCCATGCCAATACTTGTCCCTAAGTATTAAAATGTGATAGGAATTTGTTGAGGCCTGGAAATTCGCAGGAAACAACAGCAAGGGATTCTCCTCAGTCAACGTTCCCAACTAGCCCGTGACTGTTTGGTATGGGGAATCCGTTCGGTTTGCAGTCCGGCTACCGTAGGTCAAAGTGACAAAACAAAGGCTTTACCGATTGCGGCCCGGTCCACCGTGTATATTTTTTGTATTTTTTGACTTAAGTATGATATGCACGTGCCTACTTAACAATGCAGGGCGATAAAGATGCAAAGAGTAGTCACAATTGTGATGCACAGGTTCTTACCTCTCGTCTTAGAACTCGCAAGCATCCAAATCATGCAATAAAATAAATACTAACTAAACTATCTCTAGAGGGCTGGGTATTCATTCATGAGTAATGCACCCATGTTCATGTGTTATGGCAAATCGCAGATAGTTGTTCTTATAACCAAACATATAAACATGAAGAAAATTATATATGATAAGATAGCTCATCAACAGTTAAAAAATTCCATTACTCATAGTGGAAAAGACGTCATAAAGGTACTGAAGAAAATTTAGACAACAACATAGGTTCGAGAAATTAGAATGATCTTACAGCTAATGAGGCACAGCTGAAAACGAAATAGTTCACATTCAACATTGCCCATTTAATCATATTGACATATTCCACACAGCACTTCCTCCAACCGGCAAAATTTGCAGTCTCTGGTTGTAAAACGAAATAGTTCCTCTTACAAGCATTACATTACAAGTTTTTCGAGGGAAAAATCCCCCCTCGCTATTAACTTTCAAATATTTAAACAAAACAGTAGATCACTTCGGTTCCCCCAATGTATGAATTTTCCCATCCCTTAAAACGTTTCATCTTCCCATTTTATTTTCTGTATGCATCCATGATCTGATTAGTAACTGATAGATCTTTTTGGCCTGTGCCTTTATCGCTAGTAAATTTGTCGTTTCCTTCGTTTTTCCTGCTAGTGATCCAGACGGCCACGGTTCAACTTCTTCCAAAACCTGCCCAGCTATGCCTGCGCGCCGTAGTGATTCGACCAAGCTCCGGAAACCACCTGCAATCAAATGACGTGCATCATTCATCGGAACCATATTCAAAACGTATCAACTAAAACGACTAAGCATTAAGAGAGGCCAAGCACTGCATTACGGCCACAAGGGTTAACGAATGTCGGCACCGCTACTCTGTCCACCTACGGGTTCTAAAGAAACCACCAATGACAGGAAAAGATATGACCTGAAACGCGGGCGGGAGAAAATCCAATCGGAGGTCGGAAGAGATCACATCGGAATCCAAATGACTTTCCCAACCGCAACGGCAGAAGAGACAAGGGCTAAAGACACACGAAACGCGGGCAGGAAAAGATTTAGTCAGAAGTCGGAAAACATCACATCGGAAGCCAAAAGACTTTCCCAGCCGCAACGGCGGAAGAGAAAAGGCTACGAGTACGTGACTAAAGGGTTAACACGCATCGGCAGTCAGAGCACTTTATACTTCGGGTGCTTAGGCGCTTTGGGAGCCGCAACGACGGAAGAGGAAACAGCTACGGCTTCCGATTAAACAAAAATGACGCCCGATCAATAGAAAAATTAAGTGTTGGGAGAGTTTTAAAATTCAACAATGGTCAAACTACAATTCACCTCCGAAACAGCAGCCTTTCAAAAAACCATCAGCAAAACCAAACTCACAATCGGTGACCCAAACAACTTCAAACACACACAATCTCCTAAAACAGGCCGAGAGTCAATCTTTTAAAATCATCCAACACTAAAACACGACCAAAAGGCTCAAAGGATCCAACGATTAAAAACAACGCTAAATCATGAGGAGGGGCCCAAAATTTAAGAAATTTGGGGAGAACGGTTGCAGCTGCAACAATTGGTGATTACCTGGTGAACCTAGATCTCTGGGCGATTATTCTTTGAGCGACAGACTGTTTAATAACAAATGCATCTATTGAATTCTTCCTGCTATCTGGATTTCTCAAATGATGGAAGTGTGTACCTTTAATCATTGATGATAGTCCAATTTGGGAGAGTGGAAACCAAGATTTTCAAGTCCAAATAACTCTGTTGAGGCCAGAGGATGAATTTCATTATTACTTTCGTCTTCACGTAGCTAATAGCTTGGACACCACAGGATTGTAGCATATGGTAAACATAAATATTCGTTTGTTCCTCATTCCCATGCCAGTTTAGCGCTTTTTGTGCTTTTGGACTTTTGTCCCTTTTCATATGAGTCCTTCTGAATGCCTTTCTTTCTGAATTTTAATTCAGGCTCCTCTATCCCATAGTGTCCTTTTGTGTGAGCGGTGTACTTCATGTTTCATCTCACGGACGGAGAGGAACTTTCGGCAATTTAGTACTTATGATTCAGCATTTGCTTTGATGTACGATGCTTTCATAGGAGTTTTTTTACTCTTATTTTCCTTTTGGCATTCGTTTCTTGGAATTGGATCATTTATATTTAATATACTGTTCACCTTGCTCCTTTCCATGGGTCCTTTGCTTTCACCCCTTAGAACATTTTAAGTGTGATGTGGATGGAGCCTCAACATAGTATTCCAGACTCTTTGAATCCGGTTTATTTCACAGGGGTTAAGCAAGACTTCAATGCACTCAGAGCTATTCGAGAAAACTGCTAAACTGAAAGAAGTTCTTTTAGAAAAACAGCGACACACAGTCTGATACCCAAAAAAATTTATCATTCCCAAAAAAATTGACATTCCCCATGCGACCGCGGGTTCGTTCCCTTTATTGAAATCAAGAAAACTCAAACTAAAAAAAACTAAAAAACATGACTCAAAAGATAGCCAAACGGATTATTTATATACAAGACAGAAGAACTCAAAGAAACTCAAGAAAAATAAGTCTTGAGAACCAAACCATTTACTTGTAAGTTCTCTTCCCACCCCTGCATATCTTGCAATTTATAAGTAGAAGGGCAAGCTTTTCTGCAATCTGAAAAGGGCCTACCCACAACTGCTGGAATTTAGTATGCTTTCCTTTCTCGTCACGGGGGTGATCCCACTTGAAAACCAGATCTCCCACTTCAAACTCTTTTGTTCCTGCCTTATGTTTGCCGAACCATCTCTTTATTACCTCCTGTTGTTGCTTAAAGCGATCTCTGCTTTAGATCTAGCCTCTTCTGCTTTCAGGAGATTATATATCCTTATTTGCAAAACTTCATCATCCAACTCTCTAGATTCTTGGGCTATTGTGGAAGAAGGTAGCATGATATTGGGAGGAAGAATGGCTTCTTTACCATACACCAAGGTATATGGTGACACTCCTATAGCAGACTTGGGGGTGAATCTATCAGCCCAAAGGGAATTTGGTAGAGCTGAGTGCCAACTCTTCTGGTTTTCTATTACGGTCTTCTTTAAAATTCTAATCAGATTTTTGTTAGAGGATTCATCCAGGCCATTTCCTTGTGGATAGTAATTATCAGAATAATGCAATTTTATCCCTTTACCATGAGCAAAAGCTTTTAATTTAATTGATGAAAACTACTTAGCATTATCAAAGACTAATGAAACTGGAACTCCAAACCTGTTCATGATATGATCTTGTAGGAAGTTGATGACCGTGTCTTCATTTATCTTGCGCAGCGGGATAGCTTCAACCCAGCGAGTGAAATAATCGGTCACGGTCAGAATGTACTTGTGTTGTAGGGAGGAATTTGGTTTTATTTCTCCAATGATATCCAGCCCCCATTGCTCGAATGGCTCCGTGATCATCACAGGCTTTAGGGGTGCCGCTGCTTTAGGTTGTCTCTCACTACACCTTTGGAAAATATCACACTTCTTGACATGTGCGTGTACATCTTTGAAGAGCGTAGGCCAATAGTAACCTACTCCGAGGATTTTGTGGGCTGTAGTGTCTCCTGAATAATGTCCCCCAGCAGGCCCGTCATGCAAATCTGTCATTACTTTCTTCACATCTTCTTTCTCTAAGCATCTCAGGAGAACTCCGTCATAGTTTTTCCTAAATAATATTCCTTCAACAATTTGATAGGATGTTGATTTGAGATGTAGTGCTCTTCTTTGCTTAGAATTCCAATGTTCTGGAAACAATCCTATCTGTAGGTAATGCACGAGGTCTCTATACCAAGAATCAGGGGCTGTGAACAAAGGGCATACATCCATCAAATGTAGTTCGACCTCATCCTCCCAGGCGTGTTCTTCATTGTTCCCATTTTCAATCATCAGTTTTCACAACCCCTGTCCTTTAACTATAGAGGCTGGCTTGAATTCAAGGCCGTACTCTTGAAGAGCTGTTACCCAGTTGCCCCTTCTTTCTCCTAACTCCTTCTGTACAAGAAGGGACCTTACAGCTGGGTAGGGGACGATCACCTTGGTTCTATTTTTTAAAATATAAGGCCTGAATTGCTTCACTACTTTGAATACTGCGTAAGCTTGTTTATCAATGGCTAGGTAATTTAATTCGGCCCCTTGTAGACCAGTGCTCATGAAAGATATTGGGAATTCATCCTCCCCATCTTCTTTTTGTGTAAGCACAGCTGCTAGCAAATCATCAGATGCAAAGGTATACAGAATAAAATCTTTGTCGAAATATGGGATTTTCAGGGAGGGTGCATGTGCAACAACAGTTTTAATTTTGATGAATGCGTTCTTCTCAATCTCAGTCCATTTGAATTGTGCATTTTGCTTCACCATCTACTGTAGCGGCTTGACAATCTGAGCGAAATCAGGCACAAATCTTCGCACGAAGTTTATAGTTCCCATAAATGATTGCATCCATTTTTTATTTTGGGGCAAGGGGATTTGTTCAATGGACTTAATTATTTCTGGATCTATATAGATTCCTTTCTTTGAAACTATGTGACCCAGCAACTTGCCCTCCGTGACAACGAACACACACTTCTTGGGATTAAGTGAGATGCCATACTTCCGACAGCGTTCAAAAATATGCCTTAAGTGAAACGCATGTTCTTCTTTCCTTTTGGAGAATATCGTAATATCGTCAAGGTATACTGCAGCACTACGGCCAATCAATCCGCGGAAAGCTATGTCCATAGACCTCTGAAACGTCGCTCCAAAATTTATAAACCCAAAGGGCATCCTTCTGTAGGCAAAGGATCCCCATTTGGTCCTAAACGTTGTCTTCAATCTGTCTTCTTCGGCTACTAATACTTGATTGTAGCCAGAGAAACCGTCTAATAACGAAAACAGTTAAGAAGCTGAAACCATTTGTAGCAGTTGCTCCATGGGTGGAACAGGATAGTTATCTTTGTCTGAAGCACGATTTAAATTCCTAGAATCCACACAGAGTCAGATTTCTCCAGATTTTTTTCTTACTGGTACCAGATTTGATACCCACTCAGAGTGTCTGACCTTAAAAATGATTCTAGCATCCAATAATTTCTTCACTTCACTCTGAATCAGCGGTTCCAATTTTGGATGCATATTTCTTAAAGGTTGTTGAGACGGCTTGACACCAGCTTTGATGGGAATAACATGCTTGATGATGCTGGTGTCATATGTTTTCAAATCTTCGTATGTCCATGCGAAAACATCTTTATATTGTTTAAACAGACTGACGAACTTGTCTCTTTCTGCTGGTGAACAACATTTGCCAAGATTCACAAATTTAGGATTCGTCTCAGTCCCTAAATTTATCAGCTCGAACTGTAGAGATGAGCTATGGGTCTTCATGTTGGCTGGTCTTCTGAACTTTTCATTTAAATCGAACATTCTTTCTAACGTTCTGACTCCTTTAGGGATAAAATTATCATACTTCAGCTCAGCCTGATGTTCTTCATCATCTATAATTGCTCCTTTAAATATCTCATCATTTGTTAAGAATTCTATAATTTGTTGGTCATCATCGAACACTCGTAGGTTGGTAATCATATAAGGTACTGAGGGCCTGAAAAGTATTTCAACAGAGCATCGATTATTAGTGGGTACCAACCTAGCGGCTAATGTGGCCAACAAGTCAGCCGCTGCATTTTTAAGTCTTGGAATTGAAATAATATTGAATGCATTAAAACATCTAAGCAGGTCCCATACCTCATGTTGGTAAGCCTTTGAGTGAGGGGAAACACAATGTATTTGATTCCAGATTTGTTTCACAATAATTTCAAAGTCTCCAAGAACTTTTAAACTACTTATCTTTAATTCAATCGCTTTCCTCAAGCCCTGCACCAGCGCTTCATACTCAGTTGTATTATTCGTACACTCAAACTCTAATCTACATGAAAGAAAATGTTTATTCTTCTGGGGGTCAATCAGGACACAACCGACCCCTGACCCTTCTAACGTCTTAGAGCCATCAAAAAACAAAGTCCAAAAATCACTAACTACTGAATGTGAATCTACTCCTACTGCTAAGTTTACTATGTTATAGTCAATCTCATTAGCCTGTGGGAATCGAAGGAGATCAGGCTGAGTGTCTACTATGCTGCTGGCTTCTTCTGCTTGGTAATTTCCTGGTTCCAACTCAATAAAATAGTTTCGCAATACAGAATCCACTGGTTCATTCTTCTCATCCAATTGAGTAATGTTGTATTTCATGTGAGGCTCCCTTAAAATCTTAATCTGGTTCGGACTTCCTTTGTATGGCAGCCACAGATGCGACCAATCCAAGGCAAAATATCCATTTAGTTTGGCCGACCAATCTCTACTTAGGAAAAGACCGTAAGCATCTGGTATATCAGCCACCACAATATTAATGACTTGGCACACTTTATCATTTTATGCCAGACGGACTAGGACATCTTCCATCTCACCAATTACCTTTACATCTGTCCTATCCAACTGAACAACCCTCCACGTGGATGGCTTAGGCTACCCATTTATCTTTTTACAGACTGATATTGGCATGACATTAACGGACGCCCCTGAGTCTACCAGACAATTATGTACGTTGTGATTGAAAATTTCAAAAGTGAGGAGGAAAGGTGGTTGTTTGCTCTTAGACTTACCTCCAATGATGGTTTCTCCGATTTCTTCTTCTTCCTGAGGTTGATTGACAGTGGGCAATTTCTCGTCCAATGCTTCAAGTGCTTTCAATAGTCTTTCTTTTTGTTGCGGCACTTTACACATTTCAAATAGTGAAACGTTTGCCCTCGCCTTCTTAATATCTTCCACGATGTCATAATCCATCTGCTGTTCAATGGGATGAGGTTTATCAACATTCATCCTTTCTTCATTTGGCTTGGCCAATGTATTATTCTGCTTAGGATCTTGGCTGGTAATAGTGAATTCTAGAATTTTATCAGCTAAGGATTTATTTTGAAATTTCTTAACATTCTTTTGCAGCCTTTTTATCTTTGGGAGAATGAGACTATTTTATTTAATTGGCCCTTGGCTCCTTGTTGTCACGTTGGTTTCCATGATGCCCTTGTGCCCCTGCTTCTTTTCCTCTTCAGCATCAAATAACGAAACAGAATCCCACAAAACCATGGTTTCCTCTTCGTGTTCTTTCGTTGAAGTAGTATTCTCTTTTCTTTCTTCATCTCCCTCTTTTGTTAATCTAGAATTCAGCAGTTGATTCATGACCAACGTCACCGAGTTTATCCATCAAGGACAATTCTTTTCAGAGTGGGGTTGTTGGTGAAAAGTGAAAAAATTGTCCATGCCTACCTCTGTTAAATTCATAGATGTAGAATTATGTGGAGGAAGTTGAGACTGATTGTTATCCTCTCTTTTCTTATAATAGGGCTTATAGAAATTTTGTGCTTCCTTTTCTTTCTCCAAGTCTATGATTTTATTGGAAAGCTTCTGCATCATTTTTGCCATATTTTCAAAATCTGGTGATTTCTCTTCCTTAGGCTTAGTAAACAATAAGGATTTCCTTCCTGCACCTTTCTCTCCTGACTGTTCTGGATAATCTTCAATACTTTCTCTTTCAACTTCCACTATTTCTGCCTCTTCGTAGGTTTCCGTCAAAGTAGAATTGGCCCTACCTTTGGAAAACATGGCCAAATCAGGGCCTAAAGCTGAGGTATAATATTCAATCAGGACCTTATCCGAAGGTTTGTCAGCGTCAGAAAAATTCTTGAGGTATGCTGCAAATCTTTGAGTAAAACTATGCACCCTCTCCTTTCTCTCTTTCTTCAAGGTGCATAGTCCTTTCATGAGGGTTGCATGAGTCTTTTGAATCACATAATTATTTCTGAAAATTCTCTCGAAGGTATCCCAATCAGGGATAGAGTTAGCAGGCAACCCAAAATACCATGACGCTGCAGCTCCTTTAAGGGTATGCGGAAATAGCCTGCAAACTACATCCTCATACTCCCCAGCCCTCAACCCTTCTATTGCTAAATAAAAACTTTGCAAGTGATCATCTACTAGTATCTTCTCATTTGGGTCGAATTTGGGCAACATCTTTTCAAAGGATTGAGGTAAATCATGTAGCGAAGGAGTTAGATTTAAAGTTGATCTGGCTCTCCAGGCAGGTGGTGGGTTTGGTGGGTTGGGGGGTGGATTAGCATTTACTCCTGCCATGAGTCTGGGTGGAGAGTGAGGAGGTGATCCAATATGAGTGTGAGCAGGAGAACTGTGAGGGGTATCTGGGCCTTCTTGATTCAAAGCTAGTACAACTTCCTGTAAGGTTGTTTCTACAAGTTCTTCCCAATATCCAACCAGCACTGAGTCTTCTACTATAGGACGATATTTCTTTTTATATTCTCTTATGGGAAATTCAGGGATAATTGGCAATCCTCCAATCTTATTTACATATGCCTTGGTGTGTCTTCTCAGGTCATTAACAACTTTGTTGCCAACAGATTATAGATGTTCTCTATTCCTTTCTTTCGGAATTGGATTATGAAGTCCACTGCTTTCAGAACTGTTACTGGTGGAATAATCTCGAGAAAACGGGTTTCCTCGGCCAGCCATGCACTGGCGACCCTCCTTCTAGCGCCAGAATTGTTGAGGCCTGGAAATTCGCAAGCAACAACAGCAAGGGATTCTCCCCAATCAACGTTCCCAACTAGCCCGTGACTATTTGGTATGGGGAATCCGTCCGGTTTGCGGTCCGGCTACCATAGGTCAAAGTGACAAAACAAAGGCTTTACCGGTTGCGGCCCGGTCCACTGTGTATATTTTTGTATTTTTTGACTTAAATATGATATGCATGTGCCTAATTAACAATGCAGGGCGATAAAGATGCAAAGAGTAGTCACAATGTGATGCGCAGGTTCTTACCTCTCGTCTTAGAACTCATAAGCATCCAAATCATGCAAGGAAATAAATACTAACTAAACTATCTCTAGAGAGCTGGGTATTCATTCATGAGTAATGCACCCCTGTTCATGTGTTATGGCAAATCACAGATAGCTGTTCTTATAACCAAACATATAAACATGAAGAAAAGTATATATGATAAGATAGCTCATCAACAGTTAAAAAATTCCATTACTCATAGTGGAAAATACGTCATAAAGGTACTGAAGAACATTCAGACAAGAACATAGGTTCGAGAAATTAGAACGCTCTTATAGCTAATGAGGCACAGTTGAAAACGAAATAGGTCACATTCAACATTGCTCATTTAATCATATTGACATATTCCACACAGCACTTCCTCCAACCGGCAAAATTTGCAGTCTCTGGTTGTAAAATGAAATAGTTCCTCTTACAAGCATTACATTACAAGTTTTTCTAGGGAAAAATCCCCCCTCGCTATTAACTTTCAAATATTTAAACAAAACAGTAGATCGCTTTGGTTCCCCCAACGTATGAATTTTCCCATCCCTTAAAACGTTTCATCTTCCCATTTGATTTTCTGTATGCATTCATGATCTGATTAGTAACTGATAGATCTTTCTGGCCTGTGCCTTTACCGCCAGTCAATTTGTCTTTTCCTTTGTTTGTCCTGCTAGTGATCCGGACGGCCACGGTTTGACTTCTTCCAAAACCTGCCCAGCTATGCTTGCGCACCGTAGTGATTCGACCAAGCTCCGGAAACCACCTGCAATCAAACGACGTGCATCATTCATCGGAACCATATTCAAAACGTATCAACTAAAACGACTAAGCATTAAGAGAGGCAAAGCACTGCATTACGGCCACAAGGGTTAACGAACGCCGGCACCACTACTCCGTCCACCTACGGGTTCTAAAGAAACCACCAACGACAGGAAAAGATATGACCTAAAATGCGGGTGGGAGAAAATCCAATCGGAGGTCGGAAGAGATCACATTGAAAGCCAAATGACTTTCCCAGCCGCAACAATGGAAGAGACAAGGGCTAAAGACACGCGAAACGCGGGCAGGAAAAGCTTTAGTCGGAAGTCGGAAAACATCACATCGAAAGCAAAAAGACATTCCCAGCCGCAATAGCGGAAGAGAAAAGGCTACATGTACGCGACTAAAGGGTTAACACGCATCGGCAATCGGAGTGCTTTATACTTCGGGTGCTTAGCCTCTTTGGAATCCGCAACGGAGGAAGAGGAAATGGCTACGGCTTTCGATTAAACAAAAATGATGCCCGATCAATAGAAAAATTAAGTGTTCGGAGAGTTTTAAAATTCAACAATGGTCAAACTACATTTCACCTCCGAAACAGCGGCCTTTCGAAAAACCATCAGCAAAACCAAACTCACAATCGGTGACCCAAACAACTTCAAACACACACAATCTCCGAAAACAGGCTGAGAGTCAATCTTTTAAAATCATCCAACACTAAAGCATGACCAAAAGGTTCAAAGGATCCAACGATTAAAAACAACGCTAAATCATGAGGAGGGGCCCAAAATTTAAGAAATTTGGGGAGAACGGTTGTAGCTGCAATGGAATTGAAGTACACTCTCCATATCACAAGGGAAGGTGTACAAATTCTGCAACTAGAGTTGAAGGAAGAATTGGAAAATCTTGTTAAGCTCATAGCTTTACTTTATGTTGTAGTATGATCCCCCAAATGACATCAATTCATCATTTTCTTACATCTATTCTCATTTCTTTTGTTATATTCCCGTAAAATGAAAATATATGTCTCCATTATATGACTATAGAGATTCATTTTCAAGGGCTCACAAAAGTTGCAATCGGTTATCACAAAATGCTAGAAGAAAATGGGAAACTATACAACCAAGTATAAGATCTAAAAGGTATATAAGGTTGGAGCATGTAAATCTTATTGTGCTTGAATTTTAAGCTCCATTTCCAGTAGCTTATACAAATCCAATCATCAATCTTATTTGGATTAGGAAGCATAAGAGTATATTTATGAGCCAAGCCATTCTTTCCTGGAGAGGATGATAGGAAATCTATAGTGGATTTCATTGGAGAAAATGGAACTCTTATGATATTAATCCCAATAAGAAGGAAAAAGATGCACGCAATAATTTTTCCTTCAACAAAGTGTTTGCATCATCTGCCCCTCAAGGTATGGATTAATCTTGTCTCCTTGATTTACAATACTTGACAGTGATTAGTTAATGTTCTAACCATTGTTTATCATGTTGTTTCGTAGAGGAAGTTTTTCTAGATACACAACGCTTAATCATATACGTTTTGGATGGCTACAATGTTTGTATTTTTGCATACAGACAAACAGGGTCTGAAAAGACATATTCCATGGTAATTCACGTGATTATTTTATCTTTATATTACGCTAAATGTGTCTCAATCATATATTAATATAGAGCAGACTTACATATATATTAATTTTGGATAGGACTTGATTGTAACCCACAGTGGAGGGGAATATCAATTCTAGTGGAGTCAAAATGTTATGGACTATTAGAATGACAGTTCGGCCTTTTCCGGGTTTGATTCTGGTAGTAATGCTTCTCACCATGGTCAGCAAAGGCCTTGGAATATTTGTACGAGGGATGAAGAACGCAAGATTCCTGCTCATCAGGTTTGATTTTAACTATTTTTTTTCAAAATTTTATCTTTTGAATAGTGTCCAAGATTTGTAAGGTGAGGAGGAACTTAGCTTACATTTTTTTGGTTGTTTTGTTTGTTTTTAGAGTCATCAGTATCCACAGGTTAAGCAATCAATGTACGCCATCCTATCTTCGTCTCTGGTATGCAACCCACAGATTAATCAATGATCAATCTAAACCTTATATCGTATATTTATTACTAGTTAATATTACCAAGTTAAATTACCAACAATATGGAAATTTGAATGCATTATCCTCCATCCTACAAAATGCATTATGATGTGAGAACTCCTGCCACATATTCTGTCCACACTCGAGTTCCTAGGTCTGAAGTCTTGCAAGATGCAGCATCCACCTTCAGTATCTCCTGAAACTTTCAAATCAGTCGACACTTACAAGCTATATGTATGCTAGTTGTTTCTTCTACTTTCTCCATTAAGGGAATACCAATGTTTACTTTGCAGTACAATTATCTATGGACAATAAATTGAAATTGACTCTTTACCCTCTCAGTTTTGCTCCATTCTAGTAGTATCCTATAACTTCTATGAAGTTATAGCAAAGAAAATTATATTATATTGCAAATCCACTTTCGGATATTTTTAGTTGGACATGGAATTTTCTTTAGAAATGATAAATGTGAACATTAGATGAAATTTGAGGTCTAAAATGGGCCTCCTAAGGAAAATAATAAAATAATAGTTATTAATTTTGGAGGAAGAATGAAAAAAACTATTTTTTGTTCGTATTTTCAACATATCTCCCTATGTTTTTATTCAAATTCTGAGCGAGAGAGATCGTTGGATGTAGAATTTATTTCCGCATCCAACAAGTACCCACACTTCATACTTTTGATGGACCCCTCTACTCCAAAAACAAGAAATACTTAAAAAGAATGTGATGATGACATCATCATCATGTTTTTTTAGGTATTTCTTATTTTTGGGGTAGTTGGGTCTGTCAAAAGTATGAAGTGTGGGTAATCATTGGATGCAGAATTAAATTCCTCATCCAACGAGCTCTCCCACTTGAAATTTGAGTAAAAACACAGGGAGATATGTCGGAAATACGAACAAAAAAAGTAGTTTTCTTTTATGACAAATATGTCAATTCAACCATTATGGTTGACTCATTTTA
The DNA here is from genome assembly GCA_001517045.1 of Pseudotsuga menziesii. NCBI lineage: Eukaryota > Viridiplantae > Streptophyta > Pinopsida > Pinales > Pinaceae > Pseudotsuga > Pseudotsuga menziesii. The sequence continues at coordinate 133,632 of LPNX010011540.1, read as the reverse complement.
TTGAAATTCTATTGGTTCTTGAATTCCAACTGACAAAAGTTATTGTTGGCGCATTTTCTTATAAGGCCCATTTTAGACCCCAAATTTCCTCTAATGATTGTTTGGACCTTTGATGGATTGCTAGAGAGGGATAGTAATAATGCCACAAATGTTCAAGTTATAAATCGTCGTATTCACTTTCTCACCGGCTATTGCAAAATCTGTTGTTGAACGAGAGTCACAGACTCACATATCATCATTCAAAAGATATCAAAGATTCAAAACGACTCTTTCATTATAAATATTGCCTCTAGTTGGGTTTTAGAAGACAATCGAATCCTTTTGGAAGACCAAGACTCCTTATTAGGGTACCAAATGAAAATATGAGATGCGATCTTGATTGCATGAAGGAAAACCAAAATTAATTTACCATGACATGGAATTTATATCAGAATAATAAGGAGATGGTTCTATTCTCGTGAGAAATGCATATGAAAAACAATATAAGCATAACCTTAACTAAAAAATCCTTGAATGGAAGACAATGTGAATGTTTATGATAAAATTTGAAGATTACAATAAAAGAGTAAATGAGAGTTTTATGACAAAAACTCTTGGACTCTCCATCCTCTTGGAATTGAGTTATAGTTGGCATTAAATATGAGCGAGAAAATGGAGAGGAATGGAGGGCAACTGAATTGAAAGGTTACTTAAGGATATAGGGGAACTTCTATTTGGTGGGATATTATTGATACCTTATGTAAAAATTAAAACTTCTCATTCTATCTAATTTCCTGACAAGGTGAGGCCTGAAGGACATCTTGCAGTTGGGATTGAAATTCCTTAAACTGCTGGCCTCTCACAGATAAGCGGTTTGAGTCAGAAGAAATCCTTGATATTTCATCAACGGTAGGATTGAGTCCTAAGAGCTTCTTCCTGAGTTCCTTGCTGGAAATTTTCCTAGGAATGATGATATTCATGATGCTTCTTGTTAGATCATAGACTATACTCTCTGTTTGTCCATCTAGTGAATTCATTGAGTTTCTTCTTTCCATATGTTGGTGTTCACTAATGTATCACCTGTGGATAGTAAAAGAGTACCGATGGAAATTACTTTCCTTAATAATTTAGTGTTGAGGTCCCTTAGCTCTGGCCCCTAAATCATCGAAAGTGTTAAGCAAAACCAGAGAATCCTTGAGCGTCTTTAGGGCCTCATTTTCGCTGTCTTGAAACATGAGATCTAATAAGTCTGTTACTCACATGAAGTTGGGTAGATATTTCGATTGCAGTTCTGTCATCCCCAAAATACAAGACACAAGTTGGTCGTTGGATTGATCATGAGGCTCTTTCTCCTATGTTCAAATAGTTATCACCAAGGATTAGCGCACAAAAAATTATAGCAGGATAACGCTCGTAAATAAAGTTATGAATTATCGGTTAACATCATATTGGTTGAATGGTTGCAAATTGAAAATCGAGTAAAATTGTGTACCTTTAATGGGAATGTAACCTTCATCCACCAACAAAGGAATATGGAAATAAGCATAGAAACCACAAGCACTGAGTGTCCTGAAGGAAAACCTAGAAATACTGTATTTGTCGGTGATCTCCTGCATAAAAGAGAAGACACCATCTGTAACTATGAACGAGATGGGAGGAACGTTAATGTTTGGATTCTTTATATTTTCAACAATTCTTTCCAAGATGGGAGGGCCATGTTTCTGCATGGACTCATAGAGATTGGGAACATTCGAGGTGTGACCATGATTTGGTGGAAGGCCATTGAGAAAAATCTTGAATCTGATCTGGTCTGTAGACTCTCAAATATGATCTCGTTAGAAATTATTAATCAAATAACTGAGACAAAATGATATGAAACAGAAAGCGTAAAAATAATTATTAAACGTATATGAAGGCCAGTTTCAGAAACAAAACCATCAAAAAAAAATTGGCTGATGGGTCATGATGCGCGTCAAATTTAAATTCTGAGAGGCATAAATGGAATAAGATTTTGAGAGGTAAATCTAGAGCTAAATCTACTGCCACCTAATTATAACTAGAAACAACCATTTTAATAAGATTAATATGTTTGAAATACACTGAAAGGTATATATTTGAATTATTAATAGTTATCTAATAGTTAATCTAATATGATGATAGTTTGGTGTTCTCATTTATTAAGAGCTCGTTATAATTTTACAAATTTAATAACAATTTTTTTTCTTGGTAAGCGAGGGTGTAGGCCACCCTAAAATTGAATAAAGAGGTTTAAGGACATTGTTCTTGTGGATGGTTGCCACTGTATCGAATGATTCATTTTTTGTGTCTTTAGCTAGCCTTTTGCTTCCACTGTAATCATTTTGGAAATAGTCTTTCATCAAAGGGACATTGTTGTCACTCAACCTCGTTTTGGACAATTTTTTACAAACATTCACAATGGCACATCAACCTTGAAATATTGGGTCTTCTCGAGTCTAAGACTAATAGATTCTTGTCAATAAAGGATCGTTCAAGATTTGAAACAATGAAACATCTATTTGCAATGAACATTCTTGCAAACAATCATAACAAATACATGCTCCAAGCACTGTCAATGCTTATTACACGACGTGTCATAGATTTCATCAATGGTTTTGATGCACAAGAAGATTATGACCATCAACTAGAAAAATAAATATTTCCATATCTCACTTTAAAGAAAGGAAGGTGCACGCCTTCATTCTCTGTCCCTTTCACACTTAAAATTTTAAACGTCAATCCATGCACTCCCTCTACCAAATGAAAATACCAATGTTTATTCCCAATATAAGTAGAGTCAAACTTGATCATTGTTGGTCCTTCACCAAACTAAATGTTGTCACCAAATATTTCATCGTGTATTTCTGGACTCGGTTGATTACTTATCTAGGTCCAAATTCATAGTTGCACACTTGTAATGACCTCCAAATTTGGACCTTTTTTTATCTTATTGAACTTTCACAACAATGGTCATATAACTAGGGACAAAAAACTAGAAAGTGGAAGCAAAGAACTATCCCACAATTGTCCATGTATGTCCGTGATTTACTTCAATTTCAACCAAATATTCCAATTCCTTTATTGAATTATAATGGAGTGAACTAATTTTATATAATGTCTTTCGTTCCTTCACTAAAGACATCAGCCTTACATAAAATGGAATTTTGTCAAAATGAGAGAGTATACTACCTATTATGCATGGCATGTTGATAACACCCCTCCACCCACTCCCAACGAAACAACATCTGAAGATGAGTATACCAATCATAACATGCATCCCAACAAGGAGATGAATGAATGGTAAGTTTTGTCAATATTAGTCCCTACATGCAATATCCGCATTAATGATCTTGACATGCTTGGTATCCAAGATATTGACACTAACCATACATGGAATCATTCAGAAGTATCAACAAATGCATTGGAGACTACACCAAAATACATCGATGACAATTGAAGGAATGGATAAGTAATACCAGATAACACTCCCTTGCCTACTTCCATAAATACATTACTTCACAATCAACAACTTACATTTGACATAGTTCTACAACATTCACAAGTACAAGGAACAAAAGAGCCATTGAGGATGATCATCCAAGGGATTATAGACACAGGTAAATCCTATCTTATAAATGCAACAGTTCTTAACACGGTTTGTAATTAAACCTAGAACAATGAATCATCTTGAGATAGAATATTGAACTTGGAATAACAATATAGGATAAATGGATTTCACTAATTAAATCAGTTTCTTGTAACTATAAGAAGTATGTTATATATGTAATCTTGCAAAGGCATGTATTGGCAATGAGTTGTAAGCCTATTGTTGGGTAATATATAATTTGTGATCTCCACGATTGAGAATTATGAATACCTGCTCATTTTCCTGTGGATGTCTCCTTGATGTTTTGTCAATTTTTAACCACATAAATCTCTCTATTTTATGTGATTGCAACTCTATCTTATGGAATGTTGTTTATGTCATTAACACAGGTAATGATGGGGTACTTTTCTCTTAGCATATTTTTTTAGAGCCTTGGTGTGTGAGGTTTGAAAGAGGCCCATGGAAGGAGGATTTGTAATAGCCTGAGATAACTCCTATACAAGAGCATATGAGTAGTGAGATATGCCTCTATGAATGCAACCACATGCTATTAGGAAATCAGTTGTTGAAGCAACTTGCTATTATCTGTCCACTTAAAACTATATTTGCTTCACTATGATGTAACAAAATTAATTGTTAATGCATTAATATGTATAGATCGTTAGTGTAGAAGGTTGAGGTAGATCAGTAATGGAATTAACGATAGCTTCTATTGGTTGGAAGTGTGAACTAATAAAACAAGAGTGGATTTGTTCTTGGTATCTTACCTAGGAATGAGTCCCTCAGGGTTTGATAGTTCCTAGAGAAGTTAAAGAGAGGATATATTTTCTTCACCCACTCAGAAGATTGAATCTTGGAATAAGAGAGGAGACATGTCAGGTCAGTTAAAGATTTATGAAAGCATATTCCTTTGGATGGTCGTAGTGATTGAATATTTGAACGAACTCTATTGAATTGTTGATGGACTGACCTAGTGGACTCTACCTATACTTATGTTGCTAAAGTCTTGGAACAACATGCATGGAGGAACCATTCATGAAAGAGAATGGAGCCCTCATGAAGGAGGGATCTTGCAAGCACCGACCAATCAACATGGTAATCATTGGAAAGACTTACTGACAAAAGGTTATTAAAACCATGTCGATCTATGATGGAAAAAATGCATGTGGCAATGAGACAAACAAATTTGTTGCTTGTAGATGACTTGAGTTTGAAAATTTTCTAATTTTGAAAAATGATAAATTTGGTAATTCACGTGTAGCTTTTTCGACCTTTTCAAAAAAGATTGATGCTAGACGCTTTTGAGGTAAAAAGGGTCTTGTTAATGGATATCTTTAAAAATATTATTGTTTTGCATATGCGAAGGAAACCTTTTACAAGGTCATCATATGAGAATGGTATAAGCGCCTTTTGGGTTTTCTTCTTGGTGGTTTTCTAAAAGATCATTTTGGTTACCGAACAAGTAACCTTATGGAAAAGGATTTTTTGTTACTATGTGGACATAAAGTATTTGGAGAAGTGTTGCAAAGTGGACAAATTAGATTTCATTGAGTGTTTCCAACCCCATGGGTAGCCGCTTATTAGACAAGTATGTGATTAGTTAACATTATAGTTATTAACATTCATAAAAACAACCACATTCTATTTTAGTTTCCTTTTTTAGCTATTTCACCGTCCAACAAGAACCTATCGGCCTATTATTACACCTTTTGGGGGCAATTGCTAGTTATTGAATTGAATCCAAGATTAGGTGGATACGTTGTACTTAGTATGTGATATGGATTGTGCTTTTGCAAACAATTCTAAAACATGGGGATGCCTAACCTTCAATCCACCCCTAGCATTGATGTAAAATCCAGAGAAACAACAAGTACATTTAAAAGTTATCATTACATAAACATAATAAAATATTTAGAATTTTAGCCAATAAATAAAAAAACTAAATCAATCACAATAATTTAAAAAATATATAAATTTGTTTTTATACTATTAAACTTAAACTAAAAGCAAAAAATAATTTTGGTCAAACTAAAACTAATAGGCAGTAAAATCATTATTCGAATGCAATATAATATAATCCTGCGTGTGACAGGGATAATAATACACAAATAATTATTTTATTACCCAACAAATCAAGATACAATACATACATGTATATTATATTATTTGGTGGATGACTTTTGCACTAATTGGAACTTTTTTATTATAAATGATTCTCATCCCACACAAAATAATAGTGACATTAATATATGCCATTGGGAATTAAATGCGACTGTGCGTCGTTAGATCCTTTCCAAAGTAAAATCCAACGGCGCACAGTGCGACCGCTGTAACATTTAATGCCCAAATGGTAGTCCACACCTTGCACCGGGGAGAAACCTTTTTATACCCATATTGCCTTATATTTACAGGTTGTGCCATTAGAATCAACCTTATTCTGAAACACCCACTTGCATTGAACCAATTCCTCCCCGGAGGAAGTGAAACTAGTTCCCTAGTAGTGTTTTTCTGAAGAGAATTAATCTCTTCATCCATGGCAGCTTGCCATCTCGGATCCTTCTGAGCATGGTAGTAAGACTTAGGATCTGAAATTAAAAATAAATAACAATATTTGGATAGAAAAAAATTAGGACAAGAGAGCTCAATACCTGCTCTTTGGAAATCAGATCGGGTTCTGCACTGTGCGCCGTCAGATCATTTCCAAAGTAAGATCCAACGGCTCACAGTGCTACCGCCGTAGCATTTAATGCCCAATAACATGTAATATATTTTTCGCCATCTTCTATGGTGATACTCTAAGTACATAAGTAGTGATGATATGATTGACCCTACATAGATGCTACGGAAGATAATAAAAAAATCTGCATTTGAAAAGGCAAGATTTATGAGCAATTCTATTATTACACACCCCAATTCTCTTATTATATACCGCTACGATGGAGCTATTCAATATTAACGTCCCTACCACATTATTGCACCTCGCGCTACGTTGGATCTATTCACTATTAACGTCTCTGCCACATTACAGCATTATAGGCTACCGAATGAGAACTGACTGACTACATCTGGTGAAGAAGCTTCTCCATGTTCTTGTACGACGATCCGCCAAGCTGACATGCTAGAATTGCGCGCTCCCTCAGCTCCTTTACAGCTTTCCTCATCACCTTTACTTCTTCATTTTTCGGATTCATCAGTTTCCTTACCAACGTCTCCACGTTTTCTCTGGAGACCTCCTCGTTCATCTCGAATCCCACCTTCCAAACATGATCAACAAATCTCCTGTTTGTATGCTGCTCGTCTGAAGTGGGCCAGCAGATCATGGGAACGCCCGCGCATATGCTCTCAATAGTCGAGTTCCATCCGCTATGTGTCAGAAATCCTCCCACGGAAGGGTGAGACAGGACTTTAGATTGTGGTGCCCAACCAACAAAGAAGCCACGACGCCTCGTACTCTCTATGAAATCCCGAGGCAGCACAGCAGACTTGCCCTGAACAAGGTCCGGTCGGATAGCCCACAGGAAGGGCTGATTGCTCGCCTCCAAACCCCGTGCAAACTCTATCAACTCTTCCTCTGATATAATTGTCATACTCCCAAAGCATACATATATCACTGACGATATTCTCTGTTCGGCCAGCCATTCAAGGCACCGAGTTTCCTCTTTCCATATGTTGCTGTTAACTTTTGAGTCCCGGGCAGAAAGTAGAAGCGGACCGATGGAGAGTACTTTTCCTGAGAATTTAGCGTTGAGGTCCCTCAGCACCGGCCCTTCTAAATCGTCGTAACTGTTCACCAAAACCAGAGAAGCATGTAACGTGTTCTGCGCTGCCTTCATGAAGTATTGAAAAATGATATCGGAGGTGTCTGTCACTGTCACGAAGGCGGGCAGATCTCTGATGCGCAGTGATGTCATTTCTGGAATACAAGAGATGAGGTCGTCCTTGGATTGATCGTGTATATTTTTCTGGTCTGTTCAAACAGTAAATAACGCAGGAATTATAGCAGCATAGTAATAATAATGAAGCAATCATTGACTTACGCCAATAACTGAAAATTGGAGTAAAACTGCATACCTTTAATGGGAATGTAACCTTGATCCACGAGCACGGGCATATGGAAAAAGCCAGAGAAACCGCAAGCACTAGGTGTCCAGAAGGAGACCCAGGGAACCTCATATTTGTCCGCAATCTGCTTCATGAAACAAGAAAAGGTGCCATCTGCAACAATGCAGGAGATAGGAGGAACGTTACTTGCCGAATGCTTCAGATTTTCAAGAATTCTTTCGACACTGGGAGGACCATGTTCTTCCAAGGACTCGCAGAGTTCGGGCATATTCATGAGGGTGCGACCGTGATCAAGTGGAAGGCCATCGTCAAGGCTCTCGAATCTGATCTCATCGGTGGACTTGGGATTGAGGCGTTGGTGGTTGAAATCTGTGTTAACAAAGGTGACGAGAACATTTCTAGAGATTAAAGCATGGGCCAGCTGCATCATGGGATTTATGTGACCCTGTGTAGGATATGGGAATAACAGTGCATGGGATTTTACACGTCCCATCTTTACAAACTATCACAAGCAAAACCCAAATGAGCTTTGACGTATAATTTGTATTGGGATGGGATGGCGTTGGTTTCCAGAATTGACGACGACTATTTATAGGATCTGAAAACGAGAACTCAGAGTAAACGAACGCTGTCGCCGGAGGGTGATTAGTTGGGAAGTATTCCCATTAGGAGCAGTATAAGCGTTCGAATCCGGCAGAGAATATTTTACTGAAACAACGATTTCGACGTTTTAAATTACAATTTGGGCAATCTAGGTCGTTTTGAAATAGGCCATTTCATATAGATCAACTAAATCTAATCGCAGAAATTTTTTAATTGAAAAAATAACACTTTCCGTTAAAAATCTAAACCGGTTTCTATACAAAATTCGCCGGCAAAGCAAGGCTTTTTGGTGAACGTTTATCCTACTCCTTCCCATTAAACCGCATGTACTCTGCTCAGTCTCTTGTCTAATACATCACATGCCTTATGTCAGGCTGATACATCACATGCCTTTTGGCTTTTCCAAGAGTGTTGGAAGTGTAGTTTGTCTATATTTTGATGTATCAAACACGGGCTTTTGGCTTTTCCAATAATGTAGTTGTCTATATTTTGATATATCAAACACGGGTACGGGTTTCTGGCTTTTACAAGTGGTCTATATTTTCATGTATCAAACATGGGGTTTTGGCTTTTCCAATAATGTAGAAGTGCAGAGGAGAGGAGCCAATAGTGATTAATTTTATGATGCCATGTGAGATACAAAATTCTAATGTCTTTTCCAATAATATAGAGGTGGAGAGGAGAGGAGCCCACAGTGGTTAATTTTATGATGGCATGTGAGCTATAAAATTCTAAGTTGATGTATTTTAATTTATTTTTGAAGAGGCAAATGGATGAATATTATTGTGATTTAAAGTGGATGTGACTTGAAATGAAATTTTAAATTTGGAAATATTTATTTTATTTCAAAATGTAAAATTAAATAAAAAAAAATTGTAATAAATAATTTAAAAATATAAAAAATATTAACAATGACTTTGATATAAAGATTTTTTTTTATGTATTGGTGAAAGTTAGTTTGCCTAATTAAGGTACTTTAACATTATTCTTTATATCCATTAATGGTCTCCACTCCATTATTGACTCCTCTCCCTTAATTGTCAATATTTTGTGAAATATTAACATTATTGAAAAGAATAATATGGAATAAAATTTCAGCAGGAGTGTTAGTTATCGATATAAAAAAACATGTACTTTTAAAGAGTATAACTAAATTGTTTAATATTTTAAATTAAGATCCTTAATAAGCAGGAGTTTTATATAGAAATAAAAAGTATGTTATATTATTTCAATAATGTAGATTGTTTGATATTTTAAATTGGAATTAAAAAAAAAGTGTTATATATAAATATAATAGTTTTAAATATAATTATTTAATATAAATTATTTAATAATTTGAACTAAAATCTTTAATAGTAGGAATTATATAAATTTTAATGTATGTTATATTATTTTAATAATGTAAATTTAGATAATATAGTGATATATTATTTTTTTTAGAAAAATAATATTAATAAAATAATTTTATCTATATAAATAATAGGTTATTATGAGAGTCTAAATTTGGTCTTCTACTTTGCATTTCAAGAATTTTTTATATGATGTTTTGATTTTAATATTGTCTTTCAATTGATGTTTAAATCTTAATTTTACTAGTCATAATAATAGTTGATTTCTTTTTAAATAACATTTATAATAACTATATCAGATATATTTTCTCATATAATACAAAAAAAAAAAATATAGTAAACAAAAAAAACATAAGAAACATAATGACAATTGCCCATGGGTTTACAACAATTGGTAATGAGTAAGTGAGATGAGAAGTTGTAAATATAAGGTCACAACTTCAAATCCCTTATGGGTGCTTGCTTACAAAAAAGAAAAGAAAAAAACCTTACAATTTAAAATACAAACTGTAACTAATGTTACTTAATCAACATTAAAAAAAGATGCATTGAAGTTATTATCCCATTCTTATGTGTTAAACTCTATTTTCAACTTTATCATATGTCTTATTTTAAATTGTAACTATGTTTCAAGTTACTTGAAACATGACTCTGAATGAGCAATTGAAAATAACAATTTAACGTAAAGTTAGCTAATATGTATGTCACATTTTGGCATAGAGATATAGTAATGTTGCTAATAAAGCCTTTGCAAAATGTCTCAGTAGGACATAACTCTTGGTGAATATCATAGTCAACAACATTGGATACATTACCTTTGTGGACCTCATACATAGTGTTGCATTGGTTACATTCCCCAATGGATTTTGTGCATTAAAAAATTTAACAAAGGTTATGTCACATTGTGATATTTCACAGAGGTTTTATGTTGAAGTCATGTTCATTCTAATAACATTTCACTTATATCATATGGATACATTAATCAATTGCTATGTCATATTTTACTTATGTAGGATTGCGCTACTACATATAGGGGGGTTTTGAGGCAATACTAGAGACAATATCTATGTGAATTGCCTCAACCTAAGACAAAAAAAGGTTGTTCATTGTTTTAAATATTGCCTTTAAGTGAGTGTCTTAAATTATAGTCTTAAACTATTATCTCTCTAAAGACAACAAAAAATACAATTACTATTGTCTCTATTATTGTCTCAATTCATTCTCTATAAAGACAATATAAAATACAAATATTTCTTTTATTAGTATCTCAATTATTGTCTCAAATTATTGCCTCTATAGAGGAAATATAAAATCAAAACATTGTTTCTATTGATGTGTCCATTATTGTCTCAATTAGTGTCTTTATTATTACCTCAGCTATTGTCTCAAATTATTTTCTCTATAAAGACAATATAGAATACACTTATTGTTGGCTCTGAATAGATAAAAAAAAATTGGTCTCTATAGAGACTATACAAGGGTATTACAAATCTAAGTGTTTATTGAATCTAGTTTTAAACATTCAAGTTTCCCAAATAGTGCCCATTATAACATTCATTAATTTCTATGATAGCTAAAACCAATACTTTAAGAAGGAAAAATAACGGACCATAATAGACACATAACTGCACTAGCATCACAATCTTACTATAATTATTTTCAATATTTTTATTTTAGAAAATTCTTGGATAGTTTCTCGATAGGAAAAAATACATACCATTGGTATCTCATAGTCATTATTATATATTGACGTGGGTGTGTGAAAGCTAATGAGGGTCTCTTTTGACACGTTAGATGCAATAGAAGACTAAAGAAACAAGCATCCCTCAACTTACATTGATATTTTAAGACACATAGAAAATGAATATTGTGATAGGTAAAAAAGATGAAATGTAGGAAATTGAATGATGTTTCTGAATATACATTTTTTTAATTGAAAACACTCTTAACTATTTAAATTTTGATCTTTTTTAAAAGGAACTTTTTATTTTTGGGATAAATTATAAGGTATATGTTTTTGTGGGTGTAGCCTTTGAGTACGTACTAATTATAAGGTATATGATTCTAGGATTTAGTAGAGATATAGAGAAAAACTAGTACTAGTGCACCCCAATTTTTACAAAAAATAAATATTAATTATTATTATTTTAATTATCTATGTGATCGAACCTTGAAAACAGTACACCAAGTGTGGGTGTATCCTTTGAAGGTCTTAATGCCTTTATTTGAAAACTATTTTTTTAATAGCATGTAGAAGTCGATGTCCTTAAGTGCACCAAACAATTTGTTTTTAAATGGTTGAGAAACAAAAGAGTTATGGATGAAACACTAACAATGTGTTTTTTGAGTTGAGTCATGGAACAAGAAAATTAAGAAAAAAATAGAAAAATATAATATTTTTAAAAAATTACATATTTGGAATCTGTAGAAAAAAAATTCTATCTCAATCTAAAATTTCATAAAAAATTATTATGTGCAAGATACGCTAATGAGGGGTAAAACAGAGTCATATTGAGAAAAATGTTGAGATTCCTAATTAGCTATGGTTTACCATATTCCATACCATAGGTCTAGTTAACACAAAGCAAGGTCCAAACCATACACATAGGAATAGTGATGACACTCGTACATGTGACAAGGCTTGGTATTAGTGCTAAGAAACATGAGCATTTTTATTTTGAATTCAAAATTTCCTTTCACTACTATCTAGGTGCCATGAAAACCAAAAGCATATGCGATTTCTATCTTTAAAGTGTGTGCGTTTTTTAGCTCTACAAAACACATCCACATTTTGTAGAACGAAAACATGCATTCATTTCGATAAAAATCAGATTTACCTTAGGGGTAAGGGGGGGGAGAATGGGGAGAGAGAGAAATAGATAGATATTAGAGATGGGGGGTATGGGTTTAGGGTGTATTAGGGTAGCTATCAATAAGAAGGTGTATGGGGTTGGAGTAGAGAGAGAGAGATGGGGGGAGTGGTAACTGGTAAGGGTAGGGAGACTAAGAGAGACATAAAGTGAGAGGGGTAGGTGTAAGGGGAGAGAGAGAGAGAGAGAGAGGGAGGAGGGGGGATGGGTGAGAGAAAGAGATAGAGATCCTCATACAAGGAGGTGTAGATGGGGGATGGACTAGATAAAGAGATATAAATCAAGGTGGGGGGAGGGGTAGGTGTTTAGGGAGTATTATGGAAGTTAGAGAGAAGGGGGGTATAGGGCAGGGTAAGTGTAATATCCAAAAAAAAGACCATTTTATTTTATTATTTTATTTTATTTTTGGTGTAATTATTTAAAAAGTGTCCAGCAATGAAGCTTTATAACACTTAGATCATTTTAGAAAAATTCAATGGTGTGGAGTAACAAACTCTGTAGCACCAAAGAATATTATTTGAACTGGTATTGAGCTGAGAGCTCTATATCACTAGAACTAATGTCGAGCTAAGTTTTGAGCAAGTGAAGATATGGAGCACTTAGACTCTTTGTGAATAACGAATGTTGAGATGGAAGCTTTCGAGCATTAGAAACATATTTAGTATTATTAAAATTCATGATATTTACACTAGTACATAATGGGAGATAAGTGACCAAAATCCTCCTATAAATTACCACTTTTGATTTGGCAATCACTGGTGGCTAATTTTTGGCCTCTTATCACACAACCAAAAAAGTGGTCATGTATAGTTCAAGGTAATTTATTGCTTGTCAGTTGGTCATTAATTTAGTTGCATATTTGGCCATTAATCTGGTCATATGTTTGGTCATTAATCTGGTCATATGTTTGGTGATAAGAGATCGAAAATTAGCCACCAAAATTGTCATTTATTTGGTCACTTATATCGCATTTGTTGGTCACTCATCTCTCATTTTTTGGTCACTAATTTAGTCATTTTATATGCAAATATTCATTGATTTCTATAGACAGGGTATGGAGGTATCAAACCACCAATATCCTACATGTAAGGTAGGTGCTCTTCCATTGAGCTAGTACCCTTCAAGTCTCTAGTAGTACTAGTTGACCTCTTTATCTTTCTATAAAAAACAACAAACCCAGTTTTTTCTAGGAATACTTCAACTAGTGTGGACACTGCTTGTTCCTCTAGCCTGTATGTTACAAGTCTAGAACAAAAAGACACAACAACATATCCTTTCCCTAGATAACTGATCTACTTGAATAAACAAATCTCTTACCTTAGATTTGAAGGTTTGTCCTTTTTTCACCGATCTTAATGCGATATACTATACCCGTAAAGAAACACAAGAAATGAGACAAGGGGAGAGAGTAACAAGATAAATCAATAATATATATTGGCGATCAAGGAATCTAATAATAAATGATCAATATTAACATAAATCATATATGGGAAAGGGAAAGACTTTTGTATTAAATAATGAAAATATATAGCTACAACCAAATCCTTGATGTCGATATATTTGTCTCCACAAGGTCTTTAACACACTCACACAATTCTCCACTAATACAAACTCTTTTCTCACAACACTCTCTCAACTTTGCCCCAATACTAGACTTCAATCCAACATCATAAGGATGCTCTTGTTGGTCTCTCCTCACATGGTCCATGAAGCCTTCTTTTATAGGATAAATGAAGCCCAAATGAGTTGAGATATTTTGGTAAGAGGATGGGGAATGATCCCTATGGGCCAAGACGTAGAGTTTCAGCTATCCCAAGAAGATATGATCATCTTCCATGGGATATTTTGCTTGGAAGATTATTGAAACTTCTATTTTATCCTTTTAAAGCTTGTTGACGCTCCTTGCAATGAGGGTATGTGCGTCTGTGCACCTTGTAGTGAAGAAGAGGGTGCCATCAATGCCTATTATCAATGAGCAAGGTGTTCAATCCCTTCCTGGTGCTCTAAAATAGAAGGAAATATGTACCTTCGAAGATAAGAGTGAGAAAAAAGTATCCAAAAGAGTTATTGTCCAGGGATTTTAAGGGATTGAAGCATTAGTGTTTATTTTATGTGCAATAGAATTCCCCCTAAAGTATGAAGTTAGAGGGATGTGATAGGCAAGATACTTTTCTAGATGTCGATCTGGTATCAGAGGAAAAAGAGAGATGAGTCTACATTTGATGCAAGACCAGTGACCAAGTATCTGACTCAATCATGGCTGGGGACCAATACACTGTAGATTTATGGGTGATGGCTACCAAGAATACACTATAGATCCATGATCAATAAGACTAAAAACAAAACATAGCTACAGAACATACAAATTAGATCCATGTTATCCAGACTCAATACTGAACATAACCACCAAATATACAATGTGGATCCATGTCATGACTTCAAATAATTCTCCATCGAAACCTAAGAATAGGCACATATTCAACTGAATACATAACCACTGAAGGTCTTCATCCCAATCCCCACCGATACGATTCTAACCATGTCAATAGATTTCCTAATGTAGAGCATGGAAGAAACCACTTGATTACTGGTCATTGATGTATACCGTTAACAAGTACGAGGGAGATCACCATTGATGTCAATTATTCCCAAGGTATCTCAGTGCATTCTACAAGTGTGAATAAAGGACTTGAATTCAAACACGTAGTAGAATATTTCAATCAGAGGTCACTGATGAAAACCTACTATTGAAAGTGAGGAAACCTACCATTGAGGCATGCAGGCTTCAAGATACTTAACTTGGTTTCTATGTCCAATTCCTGGATGATGTGTTGAATTTGATAGGAATAGACTTGTCGATAGAGGGCCATGATGTTTCCCCCATCGTCGACACGAAACATGGAACAAAATCAAATGTTGAAGTGAGGAAACAATCATAGGACTGACTCAGATATGACTGACTTTGAAGGAAGCTAAGGTAACTGAAGAGGTTAATTACATAGGAGACTCCCTTTGAACACTACATGGTATGACAAATGATTTGGTCACATTGACTCAACAAGATGGATACCATGTGTAATGCAAGTATATGATGATGCATTCTTTGAATTGAATCAAAGGAGTTATATGACTCACAAAAAATGGATCAAATCGAGGAGAAGATGAAAATGCAGCCATGTGCCATGTTCAAATGTGCACTATGAGCTTCCATAAATACAAATGAAATATGTTTCCCATTCCCTTAATTTACCCATCGCAAAGGATGAGTACCTATTTTCATTTTTACAAGTTCAAAGAGGGTAAAAAACACTTGTTGTAGCTTGTCAAGTGGCAAGTCCATTCTCATACGTTTTATGAACCTAAGAAAGGAGGGGTTCATCCCCAGAAAGGGTCCTTCATCATTTGATTTTATGAGTCAGATGAAAGAAAACTCATTCATTCTTTCATGTTTAGAGAGTTTGAAATGACTAAGAAGACTCCAGGGTGGAATTTTTCGTAAGTTTAGTCCCCAAGGTCCAAAAAAGTATAAGCTGATGCTTGGGAGAACTCTTCTAGTTATGATAAACTAAAGTATACATTTTCTATAAATGAGTCTAATCAATCCAAAAAGGGGTAAACTATCATCGGCTAGACGATCATTCAAATACTTTTACAAGAGTGAAAGCATCAAGTCCGCTTGGCAATATTTCCATGTTTAGGGAGCCTGAAAAGAGCTTAAAGGTAACTCCATAAGGGGTGTTCTTTTTTCATAATCCAGTTTTAACAAGTCTAGAAAACAGTAAAAGTTCATTCGATACCTCTTCACTGATTTTTTAATGAGCATGTCAAAGGTGTAAATGACACTTAGTACTTTTTCATCTTAGCTTAGAGTGTGAAAAAACCAAAAGAAACTCATACATAGCCAATTATGTCATAAAAATGACCTAAAATCTTCAAAAATGAAGTTAGAACAAATTCACTATGAAAACTATAGGAAATACATGGAGAAACTCCTAAAAATGTAAATATTTGATCAATTATTTTTAAATAAAAAATAAAAAATTGATATAAAAAAGGGGAATGATAACTATTTGTTTACCCTTGTGAATTTACCATATTGCTAGAGTGAATTTTGTGCAAACAAGGTTGATTTTCAAAAGAGGATTCCAGGAGTTCTAGACTACCTCTGCTCGAATTGTTCAGATCAAGTAAGAGCTAAACTTTATCCCTTCAATTTCATGGTTCCCATTTTTATTTTTAATCTTTTTTATGAGTTTTTGGAGCGTTTCTCCAAGGGGACAAAGCGTTCCCAGGCCAACGCTTTTGTCCCTTTCCGGAGGTGCGCTGACGCACCCCTCAAAAGAGGGAAAAGTGCCTAAGGCGCTCTATCAACATAGGGATAGAGTGTCATTGCTCTATTCTCCTACAGGAAGTGCGCCAGTGGCTAGGTTACTTCAAAAAACCAAAATATACCCACTCTTTTGCAATTTTTCTTTCTTCCAAGGGTTATATCATGCCTCTAATGAATGTTTGAATTGTTTTTTATAGGAAACCCACTCACAAAATGGTGACTTGGAAAGAAATACAACATGAGTTGGATGATCTTCAAGTGACAAATGACCCAATGACCGTGAGAGCCCTTCGTGAGTGTGGGTTCTTGAAATTCTTGAGATTACCAGGGATGAGGGCATACATGCATCTACTAGAGCACATAATTCGTACGTGGGACCCATATCAACAAAATTTCATGGTTGGGACCCATATTTTGACTATAAATGTGGAAGAAATCTATTTTTCAACTAAATTGTCCCATAGGGGGAGACCAATAGCATTGATAGGTCCTAGAGGCAACGCGTTATCTGTGGATGATTTGATCTACGAGTACTACTCGATGGGTAATCATTCTCAAGGAACAAAAATCCCCATCGAACACATAGTGGAGAGGCCCATGAGGACTGCATCCTTCACAATCAAGAAGGTTGCGGGTAGTAATTCATCCCATCTGAGTACATGGGATCACATACTATATGTAGTAGGATGTATGGCTCCTATGATATTTAACTAGAGCAAGGGGTTACTGGTTAGCTTGAAAAACCAGTTAACCAAATGTCGGAGAGGGGAGCTGAAACAATTCCGCTATGGATCGATAGTTGTATCTTTGTTCTTGGAGATGGTGCCACTGATGAGACCTCATGTACCATTGAGCAGGTTGGATATTGAGGATCCTCGAATGAGCAGGTGGGTAGATGTCATGGCATGCCATTATGGCAGTGGAGGCCCCAGGGTTACATACGGATCAGTATTATTCCATTGGATGAGAAACCAACTATTGATGGTGGAGGAGTAAACTTATGCATGGGTAGATTTTAGGGATGACCCTAACCTTCCATTACCAGAGGGAGATCAGTGGGATGACCGAGGTAAGAAATATACCATTATACATGCTTTTGTATTATGATGATGTAATGTTGAGATATGCAAAAATGTTTTGCACAGACATAGGTCTTTCTCATCTATCAGGGGCTTTGCCTATAGAGAGATGAGGGGAATTTAGATATATGGTGGTCAGGAACACAGAGGAAGAAAAGGAACTGTAGGATATCAAGGAGAACTTCTAGTGATTGAATGTAGGAATTCCTGTCATTTCCATTGATGATCTTCCAAAGCACTACCAGTGCCATACTGTAGGATTTTCAGGCAATTTTGGGAGGCTACTCCATCGAGTGGCCCAAGTCATGATGTGCTATCATGAGCACGAGGATTAGCCTATAGTGGCTCCCTCATTTTTGTACTATATCTACTTTGAAAGCTTCAAAGATTCAATTTTTTCCCTATGTATGTGTATTTGAAACTATGATAGTTCTAGACTTCGGGTGACTCGAAAGCTTATCGCTTCAGTCATTTTGTATCTCAATGAACTTAAGCATCAACAAGATACCAATCCAAGAAAAACAATTCTAAGGATTTTTCCACAATATTTAAATTTCTTGGGATATGTTGATAAGAAATCTACTCAAAAGACCTTTCCAAAATCCTAACTCTTTTGAACATACGAAGTAGTAGGTGGTTCTGGATGGTGTAGACTAGATTTAACTAATGTACTACCAACTCCAAATCTAGGTAAACCTTAATTTGACTTACATCATTATCAAGGGATTCAGTTGAAAAACCAATAACCGCATGAAACTCTATGAGATTATTTGTTGTGGGGCCCAAACAAGTTCCTCCTGAACTCACCAGATCATCGGTAGGAGAGTACAGTACCCAGGCTATTGACGCAATATTCAAGGTGTAACGATTAGAACCATCCACGAAACAAATATAGGTGGTCATCTGTTCATTTTAAACATAGGATTACATAAGTAGGGTTGTGAAAGACACATCTTATATTCACACTAAATCCACACTTTTCAAAAAACACACAACACTCTATAAACAGCATATACAAAAAAACTATGCTATATGTCCTAGTCATAGTATTTTTAAGGTAGATCCCATTGCAAAGATCTCCCAAGGGGATCCCATCGTAATAGATCAACTCATATGCCCATTTTTATAAGACACAACTGACTATATAAGGCCTATGCCACATAAATTCCAGCTTTTCAGCTCCCAACTTGTCGTGTTTCTGGTCGTAGGTCAAGAGAAGGTCACCTTTGTTGAAAGAGTGAGGTTAAATGGATCTATCATATTGATATTTCATTCGTCATTTGCACACCTCATTTTCTAAGGTAGAATCACGATGAGACTCATCAAGCTTGTTTAGATACAATAAACATTCTTCTTTCGAGGTGGTGTTGGGTAGTAGTTCCACAACTAGTTTCAGATAAGGGATTTCACACTATATGGAAAGAGTAGCCTCTAGTCCATACACCAACTGAAATGGTGTAAAACCAGTGGATGTCTTAACATTGGTCCGATAGGCCCATAATGCGGAAAATAGTCATGAATTCCAGTTGGACTTGGCTGGTCCTACCATCCATTGAAGCATGGTTTTTAAGACTTTATTGATAGCTTGAACCTAGAAATTGGCCTATATATAGTAGGGTGTGGAGTTGTAATGGAGAAACTATAACTTAGCACTTAAATCCGACATCATCTTATTCTAAAAATGTGACCCATGATCAATCACAATGGCCATAGTGATTCCAAATCTGGAGATGATATGGTTGAATAGAAAGAGAGCAGTTGTTTTTCCATCCTCGACATAAGTAGGCATAACCTCAGCCCATTTAGTGAAATAGTCGATGACCACAAAAATGTAACCATGCCCCCTGACTGAGGTAGGTATACAATGCATGAAATTGATGCCCCGTTTTGCAAAGGGACCAATTGCTATGACAAGATGTAGCAGAGTGGGATGGGTGTGATTTTTTTATGTAAACAACTAACAAGGTGGAAATTTCTTGACAGTCTCTATGCAATCTTTAAAGATCGAGGGCCAAAAATACCCAGCATGTAATATTTTATGGGTAGTAGTCATCCCAGAAAAGATGACCTCCACAAGCTCCGGAGTGGCAATCATTCAAAACTATCTCAGCCTATTCATGGGTTAGAGAAAGTCGTAATATGGTGTCAATTCCACGGTGGTATAAGGTATCATTATTAATGAGGTATTACTTAGCATGATGGTATATGCAACAACATTCATCATAGGTCATATTGGGCTGAAACCGTTGTGTCTAGAGATAGAGAATTAAATATCCATACCAGGGGTCAGACATACTAATGAGGAACAAGGATTCATCGAGAAATGAATCGATGGGATCTGTTCCCTCAATAATATGGAGAAGGTCACACATAATCTCAATGAATATAAGAGACTTCTTAAAACTAGATTTCACAAATTCCAACTCAAATTCCTAGATAACGACAATCTAGCGAGAGTATTTTCCCCAAAGCACTTGATGATTCAATATGTAATACATGGGGTTATAATAAACATATATCATGGTCGTTCAGAGCAATATGTAGTGATGGAACTTCTGGACTGTGATGATTGTGGCCAGAGCTAGTTCTCCACATGCAAGTATTAGGTTTCAAAGTCCAAAACACTCTCACTCAAATAGTAGATAACATGTTGATGATGATGTTCATCTTCCTGAAACAAAACCATAACAATGGTAGATAATTATGCAGCCACATACATGGAATAATCCTTAGTATAATTAGGTGGTTGCAAAACAGGTGCATGCATGAAGGCATGTTTCATATTACCGAATACATGTTTCGCCAATTCATCCCAAACAAATGGGGTATCTTTCTTTAGTAAATGCATGAAACCGTGGGTTTTCTCGGCATAATTACAGACGAAGCGACATAAAACATTTTCCTTCCCTTGCGAACTTTCAAGTTCAGTAACATTTGTTGGAGTGGGTAAGGCCAAGATATCTTCAATCTTCAGAGGGTTTATGCAGATGCCATCCTTGGACACAATTATACTAAGCAGTCGATCAGTCTCAACATAGAAAACACACTTGTTTGGATTTGACTAGATGTTATAGTCATGACATCTGAGAAAAATGGCTCTCAAATGATGAACGTGGTGATATCATTGCTTCGAATGAGTAGGAAGGTCCTCAAGATAGGGTTCCACAATGTGTTTTATGTCATGGAAAGCATAAGACATGGCGCGTTGAAAAGTAGCACCAACATTTTTCAAAACAAAACGTAACTTTCTATAGGCAAAGGTCCCCCATGGGAAGATAAAATCCATTTTGTGTTGATCAAATGGTAGTATTTCAATCTGATTATAGCGTAAAAATCCATCCATGAATGATAAGATGACACTTCCAACGTAGTTATCTATGATTTGATCAATGTAGGGGGTGGGGAAATTGTCCTTTAGGAAAATCTCAATTCAGATCTTGAAAATAAATACAAACCCTAATGCTACCACATTTTTTGTTGACAGGGACTATGTTAGACACTCATTCAGTCAAAGGTATGGGGTAGATAAAACCAGACTTCGAAATTTTTTCAATCTCTTCCTTAATGGAAGCTACTTTCCTTGAATGTACTTGTCAAAGTTTCTAACCAACTAGCTTGTCGTTAGGGTAATTCCTAATATCATGAACAATGATGGAAGGATCTATCTCTGGCATTTATTCATAGGTCCAAGCAAAAATATCTCTAAATTCTTTAAACAGGACATATAGGACTCTAGTTCTGAAGCGGAATAATTCTTGCCTACATTGATGTTCTCTATGAAGTCGGGTTTCACCGATATATCAACAGAAATAGTCTTGGTAATATTACTCAAATTACCCTCAAAATTAGTATCCTAGATGACTACTCGGGGTTGAGGATTAGTCACAATATTAGATGACACTGTTGTTGCAAACTAGTTTTCTACCATGTGAAAATTGGGAAGGAAAGAAGATCAATGATGATGATCTTTCTAGGGAATCTCATATAAGGACATGAATTCCATGATGTAATCATCAGAGGGGAGTATACGCAAAATATAATCTAGATATGGGGGGGAGTTTCTATCCAATACAAAAGGTAATATGTATATGAAGCCATCAAAAGATGATCATTGATGGTGGTATCACTGGTGGACTAAATGGCCTGGTACATTTATTTGAAAGGGATTAGTGATATTGAATCAACAATTGATTTTCCTTTATCTACGATAGAAGTGGATATCATGTTCATGGATGCTACCTCTAAAATGGGAGGAGTATTGGATAATGGAAATACTCCCATGAGTGAGGAATCCTTGAGAAGAGATACTCCAATGCTCTGGTATTGATGGGTTGAAGAAGCCAAAAGTGTAATGTTGCTTGCAGTATTGGAAGTTGCATATGGTGAATAGAAATCTAACTGGTCAATGGTAATGATCTTCCCTTGGAATCGGAACTGGACTACTTGAAAGATGAAGGAAGAAACAACTTACATTACGTAGAACCAGTTTCGACCTAGAAGAAGATTGTAGTATAAAGGAACATCGACAACTTCAAAATGAATGGAGACTTATTTTCCCCTGAGTTATACCTAGAGAGAAGGAAGTATTCCATAGGGTTAAAATCCACAACCATCAAAATCCTTTAATGTCATGGGTGAACGATTTATCTTGGGAGAGTCGTTATCTCTCCAATAGGATAAATACATGACTGAAGTTGTGTCTCCCTCATCCAATATAGTATGATGGATTATATTCCCGATAGCTTTCATGGACAATTGGAAATCCAATTGATGGGAGATCCTAGATTTAGAATCATCCAGTTTGAAGGTGATAATGTTATTTTTTTTAGGATCTATCTTTCCAAGAACTGATAGCAAGTTCTTTTGCTATGTAGGGCACGTTTGGAGTACTTCGAGAGTCGACATAGCGCATGGTGCTTGATCCAAATATTTGACTATATTATAGTACTATGCGGTGCATGTGTTAGGATTAAGTACAAATTTTCAAAGTGTACTCTTAGGTGGGAATAGAATTTCATCAAGAACAGGTTTTTCAATTTGAAGACCATTAGTAGGAGGAGGGGATACTGAAGTTTTTTCTAGTAGAACATTATCAATCTTCTTCTCTAGTGGATGGTCATTGTTATGGGATTGAGCATTGAGATTAACTGATTCACTTGAAATCATTTTAACTTCATCTATGCAAGATGAAGAATGTGGAAATTGAACCCAAGCAGTAGAACAATTATACTCACAAAATTGTTAATCAAACATGCAAAATTCCACAAAAAGGAGACTAAAATTGGAACATAACACAATCTTGTATTGAATAAGTGTACATCATCCAAACTCATCAATTTATAGGATATCCAAATATATAATTGCATCATATATTTGAAAGCACAAAGATGCTATTTGAATTGGACAAAAAGCAAGCTTACTAAACTAGTCAAAATCCCACATAGGTGCATAAATCACTTTCCTAATCTACCAAGATGCTCATGAATTGGATGAATACGATGTATCAGCTGATATGTTTTGGAAATATATCATATCCATTATTTTGTATGGAGAAAAAGAATCAGGATGGTTAAGGGAACAAAAAAGACAGTTACTCCTAGAGTAGCTTTTCCCTTTTTCCTTAAAACTGCTGAAAAGCAAGGAAACTTTCAAAACAAGCAGAAATGTGATTTTACTAATATGGAATTACAATATATTTTACAACAATAATTATAGGATGTTTCTAAAGAACTCCTTAGCCCATTTTTAGCATTTGTTGAATTCTGGGTACAAGTGGATGCCAACTAGCATAGTAAGGAATCTAGAAATAAGACAAAATTATTAATTAATGTCAAATACATGTAACTATTGGTTTGATTATTCTAAAACCCCCCATTAATCCTGAATTTATGTGAAAATATCAGAAAAATATAGGGCCTAGCAACAAGGATTAGTCACCCTTTACATACTGCTTGTCCGTACAACCAAGGAAAGAGGCAAAAACGCAGTGGGATAATCCTCCCTTAAACATGGACATGAACAAAAATTTTGGAAATCTTGTTATCAATCATTCTTCACCACATGAACAGAAATCCATGGTAGTGATTTGATATTACTGAAGTTCTTCTCACAAAACACCTTGGTGAATATGTCTTCTACTTGCTCTAAATATGCATAGTAGAGTAGAGCAATGGTACCACCGTGCACAAACTCCTTGATATAGTGCATATGGATCTCAATGTGCTTGGTTCATTTTATTTGAAATGGATTAGTGGATATTCGAATGGTTCTTTGATTGTCACAATAGATGACATTGGAAGTCTCTTATTCGATCCCACATTCTCCAAGTATCCCCTGCAACCACAAACATTGAGTAGCTGCATTCACAGCTCCTCTATACGCTTCCTCTGTAGATGAGAGTGCTATGGCACTCTATTTCTTACTTGACCAGCTGATTGGTCCAACTACAAGCATGAACACATATCCTGAAATAGACTTTTGATCTATGTTGTCACCTACCCAATCATTGTCAATAAATCCAACTAGCTCTAAGTCGTATTTTGTTGCATAGAAAATCCCATGAGTTTTTGTTCCTTGAACAAAGTTTATGATCCTCTTGGATGCCCTCCAATGGATCTCATGAGGCTGGTCCATGTGTCTAGAATCCACACTAACTACATAAAATATGTCAAGTTGAGTATGTGTAAGATCAACCAAACACCCAATCAACTTCATATACAGTGTGTTATTTACGAAAGGAGAAGAACCTGCTTCTTCAAGCTTAACTCTAGAAGGGAATGGAGTCTTGCTTGGCTTGCAATCCTTCATGCTGAACTTGTTGATAATATCTGAAGGATACTTGGAATGATGAACTTGTATTCCATGTTGGGATTGAGAAATTTCAAGACCCAAGAATTGGCTCAACAATCCCAAATTTGTCATGGAAAAGGCATGGTTCATTGCATCCTTCAAGGAGCCAACCTTTTTATTTGAACTTCCTGTTATCAATAGGTCATCCACATACAAAAAAATAATCATTGAATAACCATGAATCAGCTCCAAATATAAATTTGGATCAGACTTGCATCGAAGAAAATTATGTGACAGCAAAAAGCCATCAATCTTGGCATACGAAGCCCTAGGGGATTTCTTTAGACCATACAATGATTTCTTTAACCTACACACTAAATATGGATTAGAAACAAAACCTTCAGGTTGCTGCATATAAATCTCTTCATTCATATCTCCATGTATAAAGGAACACTTCACATCCATGTGATGCACCTCCCATTTCCTTGAAGCTGCAATGGGAAAAGCTAGCCTTATGGAGTCCATCTTTGCCATTGTTGCAAAGGTATAATTGTAATCAATACCTTGAAATTATGAGTATCCATTAGTGAAAAATATTGCATTATATTCCAAAGGTGAACCATCAGCAGCAAATTTAGTTTTATAAACCCACTTACACTTTACTAGCTTTCTCCCAGCTTTCTCCCTGGGGGGAGATCAACTACTTCCCATGTGTTGTTCTTATGGAGCGAGATCTATTATTCCTTCATGAATGATTTTCATATTGTATCATCTGATGAATATTCATATGTCTGAGGATTAGATTCAACCATCAAATAACACTTCTCAGCAAAGAGTGGATCTTTCACACAAAGGGCACTCTCAAATTGAAATGTAGTCCTCCTAATGTAGCTAGGATTCCCAGCTAGTTCCCCAGTTGCATGAATGGTCCTTGATTCCCATTTTTATATTATAGTTCTGTTAGGATATGAAATTAATCCATCATTATCATACATATCATAATCATCAAAATAATTAGTCTCTTCACTTATAATCAATGGTTGTGGTGATGAAGAGGACTCTCCAACTTCAACTACTTCTAAAGGATCTTCTTCAAATTGAACACTCCTTTCAATGAAGGATTTGTTAGTGCTCAATTTGATCATCTTGTACCCTTTTTAATCTTCATAATACCCAACAAATAGAAAATCTTGGCTTTGGGGTTGTGAAGCCTTCCTCTTTTCAGTTGGAATTCTATCCCAAGCCCTTGATCCAAAAATCCTGAAATGGGTCACATCTGGCTTGTGCCCACTCCAATCTTTGAAAGGAGTGATTCCATCAATTTAATTGTGTGGAAACCTATTCTAGATATAGGATGCACACTTTATAGCTTCAACCCAAAACTTTGGTGGAAAATTTTTAGACTCCATCAATGCAAGTTTCCATCTCCTTGAGTGATCTATTATTTCTCTTGGAAACACCATTTTGTTGCGGTGTGTAAGGAATAGAATGATGCATATGGATACCTAAATATTCACAATAATGGATGAACTCAGACTTGAAATACTCTCCACCATTATCAAATCTGATTATCTTGAGTTTCCTCCAAGACTGGTTCTCAACCAAGGCTCGAAAGACCTTGAAGAGGTCAAAAAATTCATACTTATGCTTTAGGAAGTAGACCCAACAATACCTGGAAAAGTCATTTATGATGGTTAGTGCATATTTGGCTTGACTCATGGACATATGAGGGAATGGATGAGAAATGTCACTATGTATTAATTTAAGGGGTGCAGAGGTTCTCTTATGGCTAGCTCTGTCATACTTGTGCTCTCGGTGTTTTCCTAGGATGCAACCTTGGCAGAATCCCTTAGAAAACTTGATTTTTGGTAACCCTATGACCATGTATTTGTCACTCAAATAAGAAATATACTTGTAGTTAATATGGACAAATCTCTCATGCCAAAGATTGTTTTCTTCATTAGTATGAGTGATAAGAGCAGAGGGGTTTGAGAAGGGTAGGAAATGGGAAAACATGTATACCTTCAAACTGTGATACACAACACCTTTTTCTATGACTTTACCATTCGAAATATCTGAGATTTCAACTTCATTGGGAGAGAATATGAATTTATTTGGAGACCCAGTGTGGGTCATATGATACACTGACAAGAGGTTAGCATCTAGACCTGGGACATACAACACATCATTGAAGGAACCATGGTCAAGATCAATCCTACCCTTCCCCATACTATCAGTAACACAGTCGTCTCCCAAAACAATTTTCGGATCTTTCGAATTGTCAAGAGAGGATAAAGTCTCCCTTGTCAAAACAATATGTCTAGAAGCTCCAGAATCAATGATGAAGCTAGGTGAACTTGAAGTTCTAGAAACCAAGGCATGTGCTCTCTCCTTGTCATCTAAATTTGATATTCCTTCCCTCTTTCTTGCGCATTCAGGAAGGCAGATGTTGTTCTTCTCCAAGAGTTGGGTCAACATGTCAATTTTATTTTTTTGTACAAGAGATCTCAGGATTATAACCCTTACTGTAGTATGCAGACTTGCTCATTTCTCCTTTGTTCTTCTTCTTCTCGAAGTTCTTATTGGATCTTGAGGGCTTCTCTTGAGAATTTGACTTGTCTCTCTTTTTCTCATGTGGCTTTTTGTATTTATTCTTTCCCTTTGAATCCACCCTTGAATCTCCAGCAACCATATGTTGGTATTTGGAAGGTTTGATGGTACCCATCATTACCAATTTATCTTGCTCTTTGGTGAGGGATTCCATGAACTCAACAATCTTAGGCATCTTCCAGGCTCGTGATGTCAATTTGGTGGCATGGAAGGTTGAAAAAAACATTGATTAGTCATGACCAAGCATCAAAAGTATGTTCAAGACTAGTTTCTTATCCATCTTTTCGATTACACACTGTTTTAACTACAGAACTAGGGCCTTAAACTTGGAAAAGTAGATTTGCAATGATTCAAAGCTGCTGAGACTCAATGAGATCAACTCATTCTCGAGTTGGTGTCCTCTCATCTCATCTTTATTTCCAAAAATCTCTTCAAAATTCTCTCAAACCTCATTTGGTGATGTCAATGCATCAAGATGGAAGAGGAGGTCTCTTGAAACACAACAAGGAGGATTGGGACCATACCATTTCTTGAATACCCGACTACCTAGATGACCCGTGCATAGTAGCTCCCCAAGTGTTGTTCTTAGTGTATTTCTCCAACAAGATGACCAAAAGGATTTTTTCAGTTGGTTTGGGTATGCTAGATGGGTTTCCCAATATATACAAAGTGCGTGGGAGCTCAAATCAGTATTAGTACTGTCTAATGCACAACCGTTCGAAATCGGCCTTCTGATATACCACTAAGTACGTGAAGTACCTTTCAATATACTTCAAGGATACATGAAAGGTCATTTGAGATACCAACAATACATGGAATTACGACACGATCCCTAGGATGCAGTGCAAAAAAATAATGACAACTTCTATGTTTTAAGATGTTAGAACACGTCTCTGCCCTATCACTCAAATTACTAAAATTTTTAAGCTAAGCTACTGTTGATTTTATCTTGATTTTTAGTGAATGTATGTGTATTGTGGATTGATATGAAAATTTAAGACCTATATGTAGTGAAACTCTTCTCTTCAATGAATTCTACCTAGATTAAGGGAGAAACTTTTCTTTTTCCAAAGAAAAGATACTATGTTACTTTCAACGATTTAATTTCAATTTTTTTCATCAAATTTCCAAACACACAATCATTTACAACATTAAGACTACAAGATAATTGAAAGGATAAATGAAGAAAAACTTATAATGTCTAGAAACTATGATTTCTCAATCAAATCCATAAAGAAGTAATCTTCTAACTACCCAGGCAAGCCAAGAGCAATCAAAGCAAAACAAGCCAACAATTTTTTTTATATGATTTGAAAAAAAAAAGTTAAACAACTATACTTAAATAATTGTAAAGAAACTACAGATCTTCTTTACTATAGACCTAAGATCGCTTTCAGAGAATTGATAAAACATACCATGCACCCAAAACTTCAATTCATACACAATTTCTTCAATTCTAAACTTCCTATCAATAAAAAATTTCAAGATATGAACTCGAGAAGGGAGATCAAGCTACCAGGCTATCAGACTTAACCATAAGACACTATGAAAATCAATCATCAATCAAAGAGAAACTATTTTTTTTAAGCACAAGCTTCAATACAGTGGGTGGCCTACCTCGATGCACTGTGTATGGCTTCACCATGGTGCCAGGGTGGTGTCGACGCATGTTGTACAAAGGGTATACGCTCCACCAATGCGTTACGCAGTCGACAAAAGGGTGCCAATGACGCTACTTGTCAGAATGCAAAAGGAGTCAGAGTATGGTAGGAACTCTGTCAAGCCTACCTAGGTGTGTCAATGAATCCACAGAGTTGAAAAGGCCAGTAACCTGCAAAAGAAACCAATAATGGATTAAGTTGGAATGATAGGGAAGTAAAACATACTTCACAAGAGTAAATTGAAAGGATGGTAAGGTGGATCACTCACCTTAATAACTGAAATGATTCAAGCAAACAAGAATCACAAGTTTATAAGAAAGAGTGTTATAAAAAATCTCATATCTAATTGGATTTGCTTTAGATCTGACTGGATTTATTCCCCAGTATGGTCACTAATTTTGTTTTCTAGAAATAATTCAACCAGTGCAAACACTACTTGTTCCTCTAGCCTGTATGGTAGAAGTCTAGAACAAAAATACATAGCAACATATCCTTTCCCTAGATAGCTGATCTACTTGAGTAAACAACTCTCTTACCTCATATATGAATGTTTTTCCTTTTTTGACAGATCTTAATGAGATCTACTATACCTGCAAAGAAACATAAGAAACAAGACAAGGGGTGAGATTAACAAGATAAATCAATAATCTATATTAGTGGTCAAGGAATCTAATAATAAATTATCAATATTAACATAAATCATATATGGGAAAGGGAAACACTTTTGCATTAAATAATGAAAAGAGAAAGCTACAACCAAATCCTTGATGTCGATAGATTTATCTCCATAAGGTCTTTGACACACTCACACAACTCTACACTAATACAAACTCTTTTCTCACAACACTCTCTCAACTTTTCCCCAATACCAAAATTCAATCCAATAGCATAAGGATGCTCTTCTTGGTATCTCCTCACATGGTCCATGAAGCTTTCTTTTATAAGTAAAGGGAAGCCGAAATGAGTTGAGATATTTTGGAAAGAGGATAGGAAATGATCCCTATGGGATAGAAGGTCGAGTGCCAACTCTCCCAAGCAGATAAGATCATCCTCCATGATATCTTTTGCTTGGAAGCTTCTCAAAACTTATATTTTTTCCTTTTAAAGCTTGTTGGTTCTCCTTGAAATGAGGGTATGTGCGCTAACACACCTTGTAGTTAAGGAAAGGGAGCCACTGAAACCTATTGTCAATGAGCAAGGTGTGCCATCCCTTCTTGGTGCTCTGCCATAGAAGGAAAGATGCGCCATTGAGGATAAGAGTGGGAAAAAAGTATCCAAAAGAGTTCTTGGTCGAGGATTTTGAGGAATTGAAGCATTAATATATATTTTAGGTGCAACAATCAGTCACTAATTAAATTTGATTATTCTATTCATACCACCTTCATAGTTTAAATTTTTATCCATTTGGTTGGATTTCAAGGGATGTGCACATAGAAGAATTATCAAAATCTATAATAATCCTATTTATAAAAACAAAGGTTCTTGATTTCCAATCTTGTGACCATAAAATGAAAGGTTCATAAAATATATATATATTTTCCAATCAATTGTTGTATATTATAAAAGATATCAAATCAAAGAATTCCATTCACCACACATACTAGTCATATTAATGTGGAACCAATTCTTCAACAAGGAAATATTAAATAAGAAAATTTTGAATATGTCAGATGCATTAATGTAATCTCTTTGATGTTCATAAATATTTCCAAGTGCCGAGATTGCATTGTCTATTTCCATTCTATAGTTAGGAAGAAGAGATGATGGATGACTAATTACACCATTCAACTTTTATAAAGCTTCTATTGTCAGTGAACCAAATGAATCAATAACACACTTAAGATGGAAAATTGGAAATATGTAACACAGTAATTACATCATGTTACACATCTCTACCTACAACTAGGGGCTTTATTTTTAGCCTCCATGTTCAGTACACACTCCAATCCATAAATTGTTCAATGTAGAACAACATAATTAATTAAAAAATCTGTTAACAAAAAAAATTGCTCAACTAGCTCCACATGGCCTAAACCATATAAAGACATATTTTTCCTATCTTTTTTTCCTCATTTTTGACCTCCATAACTATGTTTTAACCTTATGCTCTCACAAAAAGCTCAAAAAATATGAAGAAGGGCCTAAAAACCCTCAAAATGGCTTAAAAACCCTCAAAAGAGCTAAACACCCACAAAGGGGCTTAAAAACCCAAAAAAGGGATAAAAACCATAAATAGAGTTCCAAAACCCTAAAAAAGAGAAAAGGACAAGAAAAACTATAAAATAGTGTGGAGGTCTCCATCACAAGATTCACCACTTATTCCTTTGCTAATTTTTCTATCATTTGTGAGTACGGTGAGAATCATTCCTCTCACAATACCCACAACTTGCCAATAATTCCATTGCCGCACCATCTCCCCACTTTGTATGTTGAGGCATCCTCTATACCATCAAGCCTATGGAGAGGTGGCCCCCATCCAAGCTAGGGCATAGTGGCCCAATTTTACTGAAAAGAGAAGGTATATTTGCCCCATCTTGTTTATTTTAGTTTAGTAGTTTTCTTATTGTTTATTGTATTGCTAATAATTTGTTTTGTAGCTTGTTTTTTATCAATTTGAACTCCACCCTTATGTCCATTTGATGGAAGGGAGGTGCATTAGCATGAAGCCAAGGCAAAAACATGACTATAGTTTTGGAAACCATACTGGTTCAATCCTTTTCGATCCTCTTGTTTTGTAGGTCTTTGCTTTATTTTGAGGCTCAACCATCACTCAGGAAACCAATCCAAGTCTACACGACACCACTGCATGCTCCTGTCGGCCACTGTCGGCTCTATTTTTTAATTTTCTCATGTTCTGGGCCTCGTTGCGGCTTTCAGAATGAAACACACGACCCAATCCCTGCTCTTGGGATGAAACCCATGACCTAGGTTGCGACTCAGGCTGAGAAAGGTGTGAATTTCCTCTGAGGTCACAATCACAGCCATTTTTGCATCAATTGTAACCCATTCGCTACTATGGGGTCTGTTAGTGCGACTCAGTAGCCACTATCCTGCAGTCAGAAGCGACCTGTCTATTTGTGAGCAATTTTAAATCAGGTTTGACTGTTTGAAATGGCCCATTAACCACTATTTGACTATTGCATGCAATCTATTTATTTCTATGTTCGTTTTCTGCACGTTTAAATTCAATTTTTCATTATTAAACATTGAAAATTAACATTTCTTATTCATCCCTTCCTCCTCTACTCATTCATCATCCTCTAGGGTTTTATAAGATAAGACAAGGGGTTGAGTAAGCGTAGTAATAGGAGTTTGTTTTTGGTATTGTTCATTTCCATTAAAAACAAGTGACCTTGGAAGCTACTGGGAGTGGAGACCGTTGGGGGTCTCAAGGCATTCATGTCCTCCCTGTTGAGAACCAGGAATGTGGGGTGTGACCTGGGGATCTACGGGTGGAATTGTTTCCAGTTTGATGAGAGCCCAGCACTCTTTCTTGGATGTGAAGGATACAAATATTGGGTAGTCACCCTATTGATTCACAAAATTTGCAGTCAGATTACACATTGTCTTGCACATTATCTAGATTTATTTTTAACTTTCAACCTTTTTTTGGGACAAGCCCTTTGCTTGTTTCTTACAAGGAAACTAGTGTTATTTGCTCAGTGCATAATTGAAAGTAAAACTTACAAATCCATACACAAAGTGCACACACTGACACTATATAATCCAACGAAAATCGGTTCATGACCCCGAGTGAACAATAAAAGTAACCAACCTGCTTAATAATTTTTCGGTTTGGGACATAAATATCAACCAACTCAACTATGGGAAGTGCTTGGGGTTTTCCCTAAAACTCATTGTGAGGAGTACAACAGGAACCCCAAAGTAGCTGGCCAACAAGACAAATTGCTAAGCAAAACTGAAAACGACCCCTTTCGATCGACTAGATGCACCTTTGTGAGGAAAAATCCAAGCGTTTTCTTTTGGCAGTCTTGGTGGTCGAGTGACCACCTGTGAACCAATAGGAAGCCATTTGAAACTGGGGTCCAAAATTTCATTACCGGTTACTACCACAAGCCACCATTGATCCACCACTTTCTTCCTCATGACTTAGAGGGTACTCCCCTCTGTTTGGACCTTTATACCATCACCGTCGAGGCCCTCCTCTACAACCTTCCTCACTTTCAGAAGGCCACACGGCCTATGACTTCGACTCAGATTCCTATCAATCTGATCCAAACCTGTTCACCACACCGTCTAACCTAATGGCTGGCACAAATCCTGATTTCTCCTTCGGAGAGATGGTTGGTAGCGGACCCATTTCACTGCCTCACATTGTTACCAACATCCCTATTAGTGGTCCTAGCACCACTACGCATGTGACTGTAGGCACACCACCCATTAATGGCGTCCCTATAATAGCTCCCACAATTCCAATAGTACCACCATACATATCTAGGGGCAGTGGCCCTTCCACAATTGTCTCGACTATCCCCATTACTGGAGGTCAACCTCAAGTGCTACTAGTCATGCATGGACATCACGCTCCTGCAAACTCCGATGCCATCGTCGGTCCATCTTGAACCATCCTCGGATTGAACCTACCATTTATGGCTCAACTTAATTTACCAGACTTGGCCAGATTAATGAATAACCCAATTAGTCATCAACCCCATTGGCCTCCCATGGAAACCATGCTCCCTTTAGATATTCCAAAATTGGAAGGAAAGGCCGAGGAGTGCCCCCAAAACCACATTATGTCGTTTCACCTATGGTGCTCGTCAAACAAAATTGTAGATGATTCTATTAGACTAAGACTATTCCAACGCACACTCATAGGTGCTGCAACAAAATGGTATATCTAAATATCTCAAGCCTCTTACCCTGATTTCAATTCGCTAGCCTTCACGTTCCTCCAATATTTCCAAATCCTTATCTGCTACGACGAAGGCATGGAGATCTTGTTATATTTCCAATAGAATACCACTACGCACATCGCCGACCACATCCATGAATGGAGGTGACAACGTAACCTATGAAAGATCCATCTTTATGATAGGATTTTCCTTGATTGGTTCTTGAAAACCTTGCTACCACCCATATCCAATGACCTCTCCTCTGAAAATCCCCAATCTGAGGAAGAGGCCATTTTAAAATCCCAACAGTTGAATTTAATTTATGCTCAGTCTAGATACCTCTACACCATTATACCACATGCTCCCCATGCCAACACCTCTCACCACGATGTGCTGGGGGAATCCCAAGATGTGGATTGTAGAAATTCTGACCAGCAATAGATTAATTTCACTCACAACAAATTACAATTGATCATGCAAATTGTCAACAATAGAGACTGAAAATGGAGCTGTAACACAAAATTATATTAACTCAGTGTACAATAGCCAACCCTGTAATAACATAGGCTTCTGAATAAATAGAATACATGAAGAAATCAAATGCATGAGGAAGCATCCAAATCTAGCATAAAGTAGGCTTACCCAAAATAGGCAAATCCCCCATAGGTGTAAAAAGCTGATCCCAAATCTGTTATGAGGCTCACGAATTGGCAAGGGCACATGGGAAAGCTAATGAGTGGTGGAATGGTAGCTCATACATGCTTTTTCATGGAGGAAAGAGTGGAGGAGGAAGAGGCAACAAAGCTGATTCACCTCACCTAGTCTTGCTTTCCTATGTGCCTTAAAACACTGAAAAAGCAGGGAATAAAGCAGAAAAAGCAGATGGGCGCCTAGGAGGCCAGGAATAAAGCAGATTTGATTCCTAAAGCTCTCAAGGGCGCTACATGAGTCAAGGATGGCAAGTTTGACCTCTATGGATAGGCAATTAGCAACTTGCACATGGTGGGACTCATGTACTAGGAAAATAAGACAAAATAAATGAAATAATGTCTAAGTGGGTAAATACTATGGGTTGATTATTCTAACACCCCCCCTTAAGCCTGACTTTATGAGTAATAAATAAAAATATAGGGCCTAGCAACAAGGCTTAGTCACCCTTTTACATACTGCAAGTCCATATGAACCAAGGAAAGAGGCAAAACCAACTTGGGAAAATACTCCCTTAAACATGGACTGTAAAACAAAATGGTAGAATCTTGTCTCCACTCATGCCTTTACAGCATGATCAGAAATCCCCAGCAGTGATTTGAGATTGCTGAAGGTCTTCTCACAAAATTCTTTGGTGAAGATATTAGCTACTTGTTCTGAAGATGAACAAAAGAGTAGGTGAATGGTGCCATCATGCACAAGCTCCCTGATGTAGTGCATGTGAATCTCAATGTGTCTGGTTCTCTGATTCTGAACTAGATCTTTGTAGATTCGAATGGTACTCTGGTTATCATAGTATATGGTAGTTGAGTACTCAGGTTTGAAACCACACTCTCCAAGTAAACCCTACAACCATAAACACTGAGTTGCTGCATTGACAACTCCTCTGTACTCAGCTTCTGTAGATGAGAGTGCAATGGCACTCTGTTTCTTGCTTGACCAGCTGATTGGCCCTTCTGCAAGCATGAACAGATAAAGT
>LPNX010011540.1:59601-98042 GCA_001517045.1 Pseudotsuga menziesii | reverse complement strand
TGACTTAAGAGCCCCAAATCTGTCATGGAGAAGGCTTGGTTCATAGCTCCTTTTAGAGAAGCAATCTCATCCTGTGAGCTTCCTGTAATGAGGAGGTCATAAACATATAACACAATGATCATTAATGAACCATTAATTACCTTCATATAGACATTCGAATTTGATTTGCACCGAACAAAATTTAGAGATAGCAAGAAGCTATCTATCTTGGCATACCAAGCCCTGGGGGCTTGCTTTAGCCCATACAATGACTTTCTCAACCTGCACACAAGAGAATGGTCAGTAGCAAAACCTTGGGGCTGCTGCATATATATATCCTCAGTGAGATCACCATTCATAAAGGCACATTTTATGTCCGTATGATGTACCTCCCATTGCCTTGATGCTGCAATGGCTAGAGCTAGCCTGATTGAATCCATCTTTGCCACTGGGGAAAAAGTCTCATTGTAATCAATGCCTTGAACCTGTGAGTAGCCTTTAGCTACCAATATAGCCTTGTACTTTAGTGGTGAAACATCAGCAGCAAATTTGGTCTTATAGACCCACTTACACTGTACTAGTTTTCTCCTTGGAGGAAGATCCACTAGCTCCCATGTGTTTCTTTTCTGTAGCGAGTTGAACTCCTCATTCATGGCAGCTTGCCATATTGGATCTCCTGCTGCTTCTTCATATGTTTTAGGATCATACTCCACCATCAAATAGCATTTTTCAGTAAACTCAGGATCCTTCATGCACAGACCACTCTCAAATTGAGATCTAGTCCTCCTTGGGTCATTGGGATCACCAGCTAACTGTCCTGCTGCATGTAGTGTCTTGGCTTCCCATTTAGGCCTTGTGGGGCTGTTTGGGTCTGCAATAAACTCATCTCCATCAGACAAATCAGAATCAGCATGTTCAACAAACTCTTTACTTACTTATGGAGGTTCGGGTGGTGAAGAGGCTTCACCAATTTCCACTTCTGCAAGGGGTTCTTCTTCAAACTAAACACACCTTTCAATGAAGAATTTGTTTGTGCTCAAGTTTATCAAATTGTACCCTTTTGAATCTTCAGAGTATCCCACAAAAATACACTCTTGGCTTTGGGGCTGCAAAGCCTTCCTCTTCTCTGTCGGGATTCTAGCCCATGCCTTTGAGCCAAAAATCCTGAAATGGGTCACATCTGGCTTGTGCCCACTCCATGCTTCGAAAGGAGTCATGCCATCTAAGTGTTTGTGAGGCACCCTATTCTGAATATAGGCTGCACAGTTGATAGCTTCAGCCCAGTACTTTGGTGCCAAAGCTTTGGCCTCCATCATGCATGTTGCCATCTCCTTCAGTGATCTGTTCTTCCTCTCTGCAACACCATTTTGCTGTGGTGTGTAGGGAATAGAATGCTGCATCTGAATACCTGCATCTGCACAATATTTAATAAAATCAGTCTTGACATACTCACCACCATTGTCAGACCTGAGTACCTTGAGCTTTCTTCCACACTGGTTTTCAACCAAAGCCTTGAAGACTTTGAATAGGCCAAAAACTTCTGATTTGTGTTTCATGAAGTGAACCCAACAATACCTAGAAAAATCATCAATAAAGGTCAATGCATATTTGGCCTAAATCATGGACATATGAGGGAATGGGACAGCAACATCACTGTGAATCAGCTCGAGGGGTGCAGAGGTTCTCTCATGGTTGGCTTTCTCAAATTTGTGCTCTGGGTGTTTTCCTAGGATACAGCCTTGGCATACTCCTTTGGAAAATTTTATCTTGGGCAACCCTATGACCATATCTTTCTCACTAAGATCAGACAAATACTTGTAATTTAAATTGCCAAATCTTTGATGCCATAGCTTGCTAGCTTCATTAGCATGGATAAGAAGAGCAGAGGGGTTTGAGTAAGGCAGGAAGTGTGAAAACATGTATACCTTTCGAGCATGATTCGCTACTCCTTTTGCAATGATTCTTCCACTTGAGATTTCTGTGATCTCAACTTCATCTGTTGAGAATGTGACTTTCTTAGGAGACCCAGTGTGGGTCATCTGGTACACTGATAGAAGGTTGGAGGCGAGAACAGGGACATACAGCACATTGTTGAAGTTACCATGATCAAGATCTATCCTTCCTTTGCCTTTTCTTTCAGTGAGAGAGTCATCTCCCAGTACAATAGATGGTCCTTTCGAC
The DNA here is from genome assembly GCA_001517045.1 of Pseudotsuga menziesii. NCBI lineage: Eukaryota > Viridiplantae > Streptophyta > Pinopsida > Pinales > Pinaceae > Pseudotsuga > Pseudotsuga menziesii. Next base: position 95,882 of record LPNX010011540.1, on the reverse strand, counting down.
ATATCCAGTGAGGAGAAGGCCTCTTTAGTCGAAACCATGTGTCTTGAAGCTCCAGAATCTATAATAAAACTGGGTGAGCTTGATGTGCCACTACTACATTTTGACCAAAAATCCGATGGCCGTCATGTCGGATTTTCGACACTTTTCTGTCGCATGTACGACACTTTGAATTTTTTTTAAGCGTCGAAAACTTGTCGTCGATTAGCCGACACTTAAATAACCGTCACTTAAGCGACACCTCTATAACCGTCGCTTAAATGTCAAGTGTCGCTTAAGCGACAGAATATTTTCGACGATAGAAAAAAAAAAATTAAAAAGCTTTCATAACCGTCGCTTAAGCGACGAATATCAACGTACAGCGTCGGATATGTGACACCTACAACCGTCGGATAAGCGACGGAGATCCAAAAAGGCGTCGGAAAAGCGACGGTTAGTTAATATTTAAAAAAAAAAAAAATACATAAAATCTTGAAAAACCGTCAGACAAGCGACGGATATAACCATTAACCGTCGCTTAAGCGACAAGTAGAACCGTCGCTTAAGCGACGCTTGTTAAAATTTAAAAAAAAAAAATTTAAAATTCATTGAAAACATGAAAATACAGATTGGAGGACAGGTGCGGGAATCAATCTCTTTTCTTCTTCGCTCTCTCTGCTATCTAGCTCTATAGCTATTAAGGGGCAGATACCAAAAAGGCTTTCTCTGCTCGGCAAGATGACTGGCGGTAATCCATTTCTTTTCTTTTCTGCTCTCTCTGCAGATCACTTTGTGTATCTTCCTATATCTCCATAGCAGCGGAAGGGAATGACTGGGTTTTTTTATCGTTCATTCTATATCTCGACAGTAGCTGTAGGTAATCTCCGTAATCATATCCAACACCAATTAGCATAGATCATCTATCCAGGTTGGTAATGAAGAGAACATCGAGGGGCAGATTAGTTTACATACTCTTCTTCTAGATCGTTCTTTCTCTCCTTGGTAGCCATCCAGACATAGAATCCTTCCTTCTGACCATACCCATTAGCTTGACTTATGACCATACCCGTGCGTGACAAGCAATACCCGTGATGCAGAGCGAGGGAAGAATAGAGAGGGATGAATCTGTAACCTTTCACTAACATCGTAATTCCTTGGTTCTGTAATTTTCTGAAGCATGAAAAATGTTATTTCACTAACACATTTCTTGAATAAACCCCACCCACTCTTAGTAAAATAAAATGCTCAAACTAGAGAATTAACAAAGCATTAGCATGTAGACTGGCACATACTTCATTTGTCTCAAACCTTGAATCAATTGCCTCAGTAGCTTTGCGGCCAATTTCGCTGAGAAAGGGGGTCAGAGCCATTGACAAAACCACAACTATGATGAGAAGCTTGTTCAACTCAAGGGGCAGGACTCCAAGCCTGTGAAGAAAAATATTGTCATGGATCCAAACTTTATAGCATTACATACAACATTAAAAGATTGTAATTATGGCTCCTGCATGCAAGACATTGTTGACTAAAATAAATATTAGATTACTCACCTATTTTCCAGAGAAAACACCACAAAAGCAAATTCTCCACCTTGTGAAAGAAGGAATCCTATCCGTACACTTTCTTGTAAGGAAAGTCCAACACGAGGGCCAATGGCAGTTATGATCAATGTCTTGATAAATATTAACCCTCCCAGTAGAGTTAGAACATTAGGCCACTCTCGTAATAGGAGCTATACAACATAGAACACAAGCAGAAAGGTCATTCATAAATCCAAACTCGTCAGATTCTTGAAACTTGAGGAATGGATATGTTGCCTCATAAATAGTTTCTCAGACACATTTTTCTCATAAGGAGATGCCTGTCAGTCATCTTATGTTCCACATACTCCTGCCTTCCATTTGTCCCCAAAGAAGTCCCGTTTCCAATGACGGGGGGCAACAAAGGAAATAGTGTGCTCAGGAGCAATCCATGCCTATAAAGTTCTGATGTGCAAGCTTCTGCAGAGTATCCGCGTATTCAAGACTGTTTGCCCACTGTACAAGTTAACAATTTGGTCAAAAAGTGAACTTTCCCACAATCATAATAAATACATGAAGCGGTTCTTAACTAATTAAAGTTTACCATGTTCTCAGGACGAAGGATTTCAGCAGGTACACCCTCCACCTTGTCTGGAACATTGAGGCCAAATATGGAGGTCTGGCTGTAATTAGCCTGAAGCAGAGATCCATTGTGAATTGCATCAATGATGCTTCGTGTATATGCCAACTTTATTCTCCTACCAACCCCATAGCTCCCTCCAGACCACCCAGTATTAACCAACCAGGCAGTAGTGCCATGCTGCTTCATTTTTTCTGCAAGCATTGAAGCGTACTTTGTTGGGTGGAGAATAATGAATGCTGCTCCAAAACAAGCTGAGAATGTAGCTCAGGGTTCCTTAATACCATCCTCTGTTCCTGCAACCTACACAGGGAAAATAATTATAACAACTTCGTTGGTTGATTTCTATGGCATTGTAAAGTATAGCTTGTAATTCAGACAGGTTTACAATGTAGCTTGTAATTCAGCCAGGTTTGACAAGCATATGACTTTACAATAGTGTTTTGAACTTCAAAATTGGTACAGGACGCACACCAGGTGGAAAATTGAAAAGCCCATGTGCAGTAGCACCAATCCACTCTCCAAGATCTTTAGCATTTGCAAGTGAAGTGGAAAGTGCAATAATACGGATACGATTTTCAATTTGGCTTGAAATATACCTCATTCTAGATACAATTACCTCCAGGATTGGACCACCCTCTCCTCCAATTAAATGAAGTTCATCCACAATGAAAAGGATGACTTGTTGAACCAGTTTGCGCTATTTCCATCTCCGAGACAAAGCATCCCATTTCTCTGGTGTGCTTATTATTATCTAGCCCTTTTCAAGGAGCTTCAAATCAGTTGCAGATTCACCTGTCAGCTCAACTACTTTCTGTTCCAATCCTTTGCCAAATTTCTGCTCCCAATCCCAATATCGCTCTTTGGCAAGAGCTTCTATAGGAGCAATATAGACACATCGAAATACACCGTCTGTGCCTTTTTGATGCAATCGTAGTAAAGAAAACTCAGCACAGATAGTCTTCCCGCTACCTGTGAGCCATGAGGAATATCTCACCCTTGCTTGTGGGCTAGAGTGTGGGATGATCAATTACATGTTTGGCTACTTGTTTTGGTTACTTGTTTAGAGAGAGAGAGTTTGTATGCTTTTAAGATTTGGACCTAAAAATTGATTTACTAAATGAAGAATTTGAGTTGTCAACTTGAGATCTGTATTAAATCCAAGGCATGTTTGAGGCCATTCCAATCTCCACAACCAGAGTCAAAATTTGAAAAAAACACCCATTGCAGGGACTAGTATTTTTTTAAATCATCAAAATGTCAGATTGACTCTGTCTCTGTACATGATATATACTAAAGAACATGACTACCTGACACAACGAAAGTAAAGGTTATGCTTTAAATGGTCCAAGATATGTACACACAGTATAATGCCTTTAACAAATGCCGACGGCATTTGTTAGAGCAACTCCACCAGTTGTTGGCACAAAGCTGGTCCAGAGGGAGTCAGATACAGGGGTTGTGGTATTGCAATCTTTAATTGGTGGCATAGACTGCACTTGAGAAAAAGGAAACATTGTACTCGTTTGACCAGGGGCCTGACATGATCCTGAGTGACATCCAAATTCCTTGGAACCAGTTGGGTCTTCTGCTAGACAATCCTTTCCCTTCCCCTTCTCCAACTATATATTTTCTAGATTATCACCAGCATCCATATCTTTATCACTTTTACCCTTTTTCGTAGATTCATTTTCAAGCATCTACTTGAATGAAGAATATTGATGCAAGATACTTAGAGCAGTCACTGGAGAAGGGTTGTGTTTTCCATTATTAGGCACACCTAGAGACGGCAACTGGTATGGCTCACATGCCTGGCCCGGCCACTGTGGTGTCTCTGGTTCATCACCTTGAGTAGGCCTCTGTTCAGACATAGAATGAGATTCATCCATATGTCTGGGTGCTGAAGGTTCAACTTCAAGTGATTTGTTTGGTTGCCACCACCTAATGTAGCTACTCAAGTCAATGTTTCTGGCCATGCCAAAACCTCTGTATTCACCTTGTGACATCTCATATGATGCTGGTGCCTCCTCACTTGTACCTGAGCAAGAGAAACTATCAGTAAAATTGCATAGTTCTAACACAAAAATCACAGCTTGAGGCATTTCATATGCTTGCAAGACAGACCAAAAAAGTGCAAATCAAGATATCCCCAAAAATTGTGCAGTTGCAGCATCACAAAGCTGTTTCATGAACATTTAACATAACATCCACTAGGATTGAATTTAAATGTTTACATACACAGAATCAATCTATGGTGAGTCTCACTTCTAAGATAGTTGTCTTTGATGTCATGTGCTACAGATACTGCACAATCTCATTGTCACCCGACTATCTTCAACACTAGTCAAATCAATTATGAGTTCCTCTCCATGCCTACTCAAATATTGTCCATTTCAACCTCAAGGTTGAGGCAAAGTACCATATTTCTATGTGGCCAAATTCTTGATATTTTTGAAGGAATCTTTCATTTTAATGTTGCTAACTTATTTAGAAAGATTAAAACACAGATATTGCTAGTATTCTAAGAATCAAGGTGATAACCAAACAAAGCCTTAGGAACAAGGAACAAAGAACAAGTTACAAAAATATGTAGCTATTTTTGCTAAGGAGCTAATTCCACATGGACAATACCTGTTGAGAGGTAGTTATCAGACAACCAACACCAGCATTTTACCTCACGGTAACTGGGTCCAATTATTAATGAAGAAAAACAGGTATCGGACCTCTATGTGATTCAAAAACTCATGAAACAGTTTCACTAACCCAAGGCTAAAAAACAACAATCCAATACACAAGCAAGCCCCTCAAATGCCGAGCACTCTTAGCAAAGGTTGTATCACCAGCTTGTTCACTTCCTTAAAGACAGTATAGGCCTTGGACAACAGCTGACGCACCTCTTCACTCTCTCCTTGGAAAGACCCCAAATAACCATCAAGTGGCAAGCCGAAAAGCACATCACAGCAAATTCCTTGCCAGAAACACCTTATGTAGGTTGTCAAATTTAGCAGCCATTATAGGTCCATTGATAACTTATTTCTGCGCAAGATTTTACTATCTCCTTACTGATGCTCATATGTTGTTATACTGCTACAAACTGCATTACTGTTCTATTTATAAAAATATATTTAGAACAGATGTGTCTTGCAAACTTCCAGTCCTACTGTCCACTCCCGATGATTTAGAGAAATATATATAACAACTGTTTTTCTACTTTTAGAATATATAAAAAGTTAAAACCCAATGCAGGTTTTACAATAGAAAATCAACAAAACTATGACAGCTTTCGAAGGCTAACTCAAGTCAAGCTAACAGTTAATATTTTTAGGTCCTGGCCCTTCCAAAACCTAGAGTTCAGCAAATAGTTAAACTTTATTCTTTTGGTTAGCACACTTGATCCATTCATTAAAAATTTCAAAGCTTCCTGGAGGTTATGTGAATCAATCTAGAAAATACACTCGTACTGCCCTTCTGAAAATTAGAGATTCAAGATGATTGAACTCAAAATGTTAGGCCAGATATAGTTGTTATACTTATTTGAAGATTAATGGAGTACTCAACTGACACAAGGGTTTTTATTCCATTAGAATGCAAACTATTAAGCTGTAGTTCAAGACAACTTCAATTAGTATCTGCTGAGAGCTAGTTAACTGCTACATTTTCAAGTGCACTCACATTATACTACCAAAAATGTCTCAACAGTGAAGGTTATAGAAGATACCTTCAACAATGAAAGCAAATAAGGATCAATGTCTCTCTGAGCAATGCGATGCTTGGAAGATACAATTAAGCCAAATGTTGCTTTGTATGGGAGCATACCATCATCCTGATCAACAATTAGTAGCCTGTTGGCACGTGCTACTGGGGATGGGTCCTCAATGGAATCTCTGAGATTCAACACCTTCTGCTTTTGCACTCATAAGAGTATCATGATTCGGGTTTACTATATCAATTGAAAATCTGGAATGTACCACATTATCAAAGTAGCAATAAAAAAGACACTAACCAGCAGCTTTTTTAATTCTGTGTTTGCTCTGACAAGAGCCTTTATGCTTGAGTCTATATCATTAGTTGAAGGATTTTCCAAAAAGGGCCACACTGTAGACTGCACATGCAAGTAAATAATGGGTCTGTCATATGAGAGGTTGCAGAGACTAGTTTAAATCGTGCTTCAGAAGAACAAAACAATACCTCAAATACAATGATGATTTCGTAAGCCCGCAACCGATGTAAAATGTGTGAGTTGAGACATGCAATATCATGCCGTTGTCTTTGTAGGAGTAGCCTTAAGAGATTACTGTAGCCCTCACTAGCACCATTTGGAACATTGCCACCTTCACGTGGCAACCATCCTAATAAAGCTTCACAACCAACTGCATAACGACAGGCACGTTCAATAACCCCTAAGACCATCAGGGAGGTTGCAGTTGATCTCCCCAAATCATGCTACAGAATACCAACAAGATGCTGCATCACACCTGCCTCGACAAATTGATGGCAACCTTCTATATCTGTGCACAACAAGCGCATTGTACTCAATCCCCCAATCATCTTATCTATCTGTTGATCATCGACAAAATAATATAAGTTACTAAGAAACATTATTCATTTGATAATTACAGATATCTCAATATATAATATTTAGAGAAACAAAAGCACATCAAATAAAGAGACTAATCACCTAACTCAACTTGGAAATACCATTAATGTTTGACTGCTTATCAACTTCAAACCATAGCTGGAAAATATTCACCACAAGATCCTCTGTAACCACTTGCGCCATTTTTTCCATCTCAAATTGATGTTCTGATTTTCCACTCTGCAAATCATCTATCTTTGAACCAAGCTTTTTATACATGTCCATGAGCTCATTTTTAGTTTCAACTAAGTTAGACAAAATTATTTGAGGACTGTTGACATCAGATGGCATAATCTTGTTACGTTTATGATTCCCTGTGATGACTGCAGTTGAAAAATCGATTGATAAAAAAGGAGATGTTGCTGACAGAAGAGCCTTAATCAATTTCTGTGCACTACCTTCATCAAGAGGCATCTGACCAATCTTAACACTCAAATAGAGGATTTGTTTCACTAGGGGTAATTGCAGAGGTTCCACAATTCGATGCAACTATCGCAAGGAAGATATAGATTCCTCAAATGTTGATTTGATAGGCTGCAATGCCAAGGGTAGATCCTCAATCTTCCCTTCTGCAGGGGAATGGACAAGGCTTGCCAGAGAATTATCCAAATCAAATTCCACACTAAATTTCCCTAGTTCTTCAGCAGTATTCCCATATACCACTAGTGAGAGAATGCGATAGCTGCCTCTGATCACAAGATGTTCCATTTCAGTTATTTGGGCCTTAAACAAGCCTGAGGATGTAATAATACAAAACAAGAAGATAATTTTTTTCAATGGACGCGCATAAAATTATGTATCCATATTATATTGAGTTGGATCTGAGAACTTCCAAAAATACAAAAGTGAAGCTTGGGGTGAAGGTTAGATCTCCTCCCCCAACGGATTTGAAAATAAGCGAGAAAAAAAAATACCAAAAATCTGAGCATAACAGGAAGACATAAAGCAAACACCTTGATCATGTCCACGGGCTGAATGACACACATCGTGAGCATACCAGAGACTCCTCCATTGACAAATGGCTTCACTGTATTCCACACGTTGCCTGTCTTGGGCTTCTCCCCTGCCATCTCTCTGAAGGACTTGAAAACCCGACCGATCTGATATTGCTCTCCTTCCTCTTCTTGAGACCTAATGGTGAGAAAAAACCCACGAGAGGTGTCTGTCTGCACCCTCCTCAGCAAGAAAGAAGAAGAATAGGCAGAGCTCTAGCCCGTGGTGTGCTGCAAAGCCCCTCTTCAATCTAAATCATGTCGAAGTATAGGGATTGGTCATTGCCTGCATTCGAGCCTCGAAGTTGGCTATATCAATCCCTTGAATGTGGATCTCAATTGGTACAGGACGCACACCAGGTGGAAAATTGAAAACATCATTCAAAGTTACCACAACAGACAGTAGCCCAGTCTCTGAAAAGCTGTATAAAATACAGTGTTTCTAAAAATTGAGTCAATCCTGGGTCATCTCTATAGGGAAAATGAAAAGCTGTTTAAATAGGAGCAGCCTTTAATAACCCTGGAAAATAATAGCCCTGTTTATTGAAGAACCCTGTTTTATGAGGAAAGAGCCCTGTTGCAAAAAGAATAGCCTAAATGAGGAGCCCTAGTTAATGATAACCCCCGGTAGGTTAGATACCTGCCCTTCTCACTTCGCGCCATCCTCCCCGCCCATGTGCAGTAGCACCAATCCACTCTCCAAGATCTTTAGCATTTGCAAGTGAAGTGGAAAGCGCGGCAATAATACGGATACGATTTTCAATTTAAAACTAAGCGTCGGATATGCGACGGTTAGTTAAAATCAGAGCTTCCCTTGAAGAAAAAACCGCTATGCTTTGATAAAACGTATTGTGCTTGGATGTAAAGTATTTAGCATAAGCGTCGGATATGCGACGGTTATGGGAACATCCGTCACTTAACCGACGGTTAGGAGAATATCCATCGCTTAAGCGACGCTGGTGGTTACATTTACAAAAAAAAAATTTAACTTTGTGATTTTTGGTAGGTTTAAAAAGAGAAATCCACGCGCCGTCGGAAGTAACCGTCGGATTTTGGATTGAAATGTAGTAGTGTGCCAGCAACTAGAGCATGAACTCTCTCTCTATCATCGGAACTTGATCCTCCTTCTCTCTTCTTTGAGCTTTCTGGAAGGGAGATTCCATTCTTCTCCAGGAGATTGGTTAGCATATCAATCTTATTTTTCATACAAGAGCTTTCAGTGTGATTGCCCTTCGAACAGTATGAGCACTTGTTCATTTCACCTTTGTTTTTCTTATTCTGGGTATTTTTCTTGGGACCTTGTTGATCCTCTGGAGACTGCTTCTTGTCTCTTCCTTTCTCAGGTGGCTTTTTAGCTTTCTTCTTGCTTTTTGAATCCACCTTCGAATCTCCAGCAATCAAAGATTGATCTTTGGATGGTTTGATGCTGCCCATCATCACCATCTTGTCTTGTTCTTGTGTGAGATATTCCATGAAATATGCAAGGCTAGGCATCTTCCAGGTTCGAGATGTGAGTTTTGTGGCATAGAAGGTCGAAACAAAGACTGAGTAGTCAGGTCCTAGCTTCGATAGGATGGCCAATACGAGCTGATCATCTTTCTTTTCAATACCACACTGTTTCAGCTGCAAAACTAGTGCTTTGAACTTGGAGAAATATAGCTGCAGGGATTCAAAATTACTGGGACTCAGGGAGATCAGCTCATTTTCGATCTGGTGTCCCCTCATCTCATCTGTCTTTCCAAAGAGTTCAGAAAGTTTCTCCCATACTTGATCCGATGAAGTTAATCCATTGAGATGGAAAAGGAGGTCTCGAGAAATACTGAGACATAGGAGGCCATAGGCCTCATATCTCCGATTGTGCCATTTGATCTTCTCTGCAGCAGCATTGGGCTTTGCTTCTGTAGCCATAGTAACCTTGTAGAGGCCTTTTGATCTCAACAATATCTCCATCTCTGCTTTCCATTCAAAAAGGTTGAAGGGAGTGAGGATAGTTTTCTGTGAATCCATAGCTTTAGAAAATATGTCCCGGCTGTCAGTAGAAGGCTCCCAGTCTTGATGTTGAACCTGCAAAACAATTTTTGAAGGAGAGTAACAACCTACAATGGCTCTGATACCATGTATAAATTCTGACCAGCAATAGATTAATTTCACTCACAACAAATTACAATTGATCATGCAAATTGTCAACAATAGAGACTGAAAATGGAGCTGTAACACAAAATTATATTAACTCAGTGTACAATATCCAACCCTGTAATAACATAGGCTGCTGAATAAATAGAATACATGAAGAAATCAAATGCATGAGGAAGCATCCAAATCTAGCATAAAGCAGGCTTACCCAAAATAGGCAAATCCCCCATAGGTGTAAAAAGATGATCCCAAATCTGTCATGAGGCTCATGAATTGGAAAGGGTGCATGGGAAAGCTAATGTGTGGTAGAATGGCAGCTCATACATGCTTTTTCATGGAGGAAAGAGTGGAGGAGGAAGAGGCAACAAAGCTGATTCACCTCACCTAGTCTTGCTTTCCTATGTGCCTTAAAACACTGAAAAAGCAGGGAATCAAGCAGAAAAAGCAGATAGGTGCCTAGGAGGCTAGGAATAAAGCATATTTGATTCCTAAGGCTTTCCCAAGTGCTACATGAGTCAAAGATGGCAAGTTTGACCTATATGGATAGGCAATTAGCAACTTGCACATGGTGGGACTCATGGACTAGGCAAATAAGACAAAAATAAATGAATTAATGTCTAAGTGGGTAAATACTATGGGTTGATTATTCTAACATGGATGGTGTCATCGGTTCTATTTTCCAACATCCATAGTACTACGCAACACAATGTTTGATGCCACCGCACCAAAGAAACACCCCTAGTGTTGTGCAACCAAGCTAGATACCCGATTACTCAAGGATGATGGCTCAATTTGAAGCCAGAATCTCCTATGCATAGCCTACACCAAGTCATCACGTCCATGTGCCCACTTGGTTGGTACAAGAGTATTCAGGTCCAATGACTGGATTTGCATCCCCTCTAGCTCCTCTAACCTACTATGCACCACCCATGCAACCTACTCCGACACTTGCCCCAACTCCTACAAATTCCTCAGGACAATTTTTTGTGCAATAGAATCTTCCATCCAACACGCCCCCAATAACCAACAAGGGCAGGGTAAGAAAAAAAGAGCAAGGAACTGGGGTAACAACCAAACACAAGGAGGTGGAAAGTAGCCTAACCCTCCTAACAACAATGGTGCTAACCCTCCATCCCAAAACCCCAAATATCCTAATCGATCGGGACAAACTGCTTCATTACGGACTAATCATCCATGTAAATTGTGCAACGTTTATGGTCACTATACTCATGAATACCCACATATGGACTGTGTCAAGAAGTTTCTCCAGAACGAAGCTCAATGGGACACAAATGTGGTAGCAGAGGCTCAACCCAACTCGACACCACCAGGTCCTCCACCTATGGTGATCCAAAACCTTCTACTAGTCAAAGTAAAGGCTGTAACCACACCCCTACCACCACCTCCTCCTACAGCACCCGCTGTGGCTCCACCTACAAAGACTGGTATCCATCAACTTATGACGTTGTCCACTGAAGAGGTGAACCTCCAGACTAGACGTAACCAGTATGGATCCACCAAAGAAACCAATGACCCATCAATGATGTCCACCTCCGGCACTGCCAACATGCCCCTCCATTTTCCCCCACCCCCTACCGATGGGACAACTAGAGATCCATGGTTTCCCATGTGGCGTATCGCCAACAATCCCACCGCTAGAGATTTCTTGAATTATAGCATCATTGACAACTTGGATTAGTCACCTATAGACATGTCCTCTCTCAAGGCCCTTAAAACATGCCTGCCATAGTGAAAAGCATTGTTATCTGCACTTGGTGCCATGGATCCCTCCAATTCCAGATTGATCACATTCGATTTGGATCAAGAAGAGCCTAGGATGCCTTCCACAATCACCTTCTAGATTCTAGTCTCAATTCATAATTTGGTCATACATCGATGTATCGTCAATGAAGGGGCATCCACCTGCATCATCTCAACATTTGTTTGGCAGAAACTCGGGTCCCCTACCCTCCAACCATCCACCACTTCCCTGTGCGCTTATTATGGTCGCTCCACCAAATCCCAAGGCATTCTTTTGAATGTCCCCATATCAATAGCTGGTAAGATGGTTTTGATTAACATAGAGGCTGTTAATGCTCAGCTTGATTATAACCTCCTCCTCAGACATAGTTACATGTATGCATTGAGAGTAGTGGAATCCATCGTCTTTCACCTTATGATGTTCCCTCATGATGGGAATATCGTGACGATAGACCAATTAACTTATTATGATTTGTAGGGGCCAACCACATAGGACCATGTCATCCCTACCTTTGATACCTCCATCAATAGTGTAGCCATCCCTTCCTTGCTGGTATTAGGCCTGGGATTGTTCGCAGACACATCTCTAATGGCTTCCTTCCCATGTTTACATCCTCCACTAGAGCCGACTGACACAACATATTTTTGTGTTCTCTCATCCAACACCATTCCACCCCCACTGCAACCACAACCTCAACCTCAAATGCAATCACCATGGAATTATTGGGGCTCACTCCCATTCCATACAATTCCCTTTATTTTCCCACCTTCCAGCATCGTGAGTAAGCATGTTATGGCTACTTTAAATTTACCAAAATTTACACTAGGGATTTCGTTGGGTAACTTGAACCACCCACCCTTCCTCTGATGCCCCAAGTGGTGTTGACCCCCATCCAACCAATCGAGACAGTGTCACACCCTCCTCCTGGCCCACAAAAAACACCTTTTGTTACTGCACCAACCCCATCTCCTCCAAAGAGGGCTCGGAGCAAAACCACCAAAGCAGTTGTTGAACCTCAGCCAACTCCACCTTGCGCCATGTGTGATGTATAGGGTCACATAACCTAGAATTTTCCAAAAATACATATCCTTCGCACACATCTAGACCTTATGGATACAACCGAGAACCTTCCAGTAGTCGTCATCTCAACTCAGCCCACAGTAAAAAATAAGTCTTTGAAGACAAACCATGCATGTGCACCTTGTGGAATATACGAACATTATTCTCACCACTTCCCAGAATTGGCTGAGCATCAAGCTACCCTTAGCTATCTTCAGAAACATTCCCTTGAACCTGACATCATTGTCATTGAAGAGATCCAACCTCCATTTTCTTCCTCAACCACCCAAACCATTTATATGGTGTCCAACTCCACCGACCCTGCCATCTCTGCAACCATCGACGATCCCTCGGATCTATCCAATCATTGTTTTGGAAACAACGAGGAGATACTTGAATCATTTTCTACTCCTGAATACCCATGGGACGACATGCACCATCGCTCATTCTTCATCCCATAGAAACCTTTGTCAACATCAGATCAATATTCAGTAGAGACCAAGGATTTCATACATGGTAAGGTGGATTGGCTAAAAAATCCCATATCGACTCCCGACACCTTTGAAGAGGGAAATATGGCCAACATTTCATCCATAGTTAAGGTCAATATCTCAACCAACCCAGAGGTATTTAAAGAACTCACACTCAGAGCATCATTCTCCCCTAAGGAATTTGCTTCTTACAAAGCAATTTTTTAGGAGTTTCGTGACATCTTTGCTTGGTCCTACACCGATATTCCTAGTTTTGATCCATCCATAATGGAACATAACATTGATATGTGGCCTGATGTGGCCCCTATGCATTAGAAACAATGCCCCATCCACCCTTCAAAGGCCTCCACGGTGAAGGATGAGAGTGAGAAGCTACACACAGCTAGCTTCATCTACTCCATTGCATACACCACTTGGGTGTCGAATCCTATTCCTGTGAATGAAAAATAGGGTACCATCTGCATCTGTATAAACTTCCATGATTTAAATTTGGCATATCCTAAGGACAAATTTCCAACTCCTTTTATTGACCAAATAATTGACACATGCGTCGGCCATGAAGTCTTTTCCTTCATGGACGGTTTCTCTGGATACAACCAAATTCAAATCCGGAAGGAAGATCAATACAAGACTGCATTTACAACCCCTTGGGGGACATTTTCATGTCGATCGATGCCCTTTGGACTCAATAACACTGGATCCAATTTATAGCACGCCATGACATACTACTTCCATGACCTTATTCACATCATATTGGTTTATCTAGATGACCTTACCTCTTAGTCACAAAAGTGCTCTCAACACTTAGATGACTTGCAACAAGTCTTCCTTCGATGTTGCAAGTACAAAATACACTTGAACCCTCTCAAGTTTGTTTTTTGTGTCCCAGTGTGTTGTCCTCTTAGGTTCGTCATTTCCCACAAAGGGAGTATGGTTGACCCTCTTAAAGTTCATGCCATTGTTGATCTACCCTAATCACGGACCTTGCACCAACTATAGAGCCTCCAAGGAAAGGCTAACTTCCTTCACCACTTCATATTGGAATATGCGACAAAAGACCACAATTTCTTCCATTTGCTTCATGCCAACATTCCATTTGTTTGGGATCAGCATGCACAAGATGCATTTGACACATGAAAGCAAGATCTTGCTTCTGCCCCATTACTATCTGCACCTGACTTCACGAAGGACTTCATCCTCTATGTGTCAGCCTCCGAAAATGCCATCGCTGCTGTTTTAGTCGAAGAAGACGGTGATCGTCACAAGCATGTGATTTACTACGTTAGTCAGAAGAATACTAGTCCCCCCCTATGATATCTAGCTGAAGAGATTATGTCCATCGCCATATTTTTTTCGGTCCAAAAGTTGCACCATTACATTATCGCAAACCATACTTGAGTAGTGGCCAATTTCAACCCTATGTGGTACCTCCTGATCCATTGCCTCCTACAAGGTCGCTCAGCCAAGTGGATTGTCATCCTCCAAGATTTTGACTTGGTATTCGTTACTCCCAAAAGCATCAAGGATTTGGCGCTAGATGCACCGATGACAAACCTAGCCCCATTGACCGCATCATCACCAATTACGACCAACCTTCTTGATGAATTATTATTTGTCATTTCCATGGAAGATCCTTGGTATGGGGGCATTCTCCTGTACTTGCACGCCCAAAATTTCATTAGAGGAAATTTGAGGTCTAAAATGGGACTCCTAAGGAAAACAATAAATAATAGTTAAAATAATAAAATAATAGCTATTAATTTTGGAGGAAGAATGAAAAAAACTACTTTTTTTGTTCGTATTTTCGATATATATCCCTGTGTTTTTACTCAAATTTCAAGCAGGGGAGCTCGTTGGATGCAAAATTTAATTCCACATCTAATGAGTACCCACACTGCATACTTTTTGTGGACCCCGCTACTCCAAAAATAAGAAATACCTAAAAAAATGTGATGATGGCATCATCATCATGTTTTTTCAGGTATTTCTTATTTTTGGGGTGGCGGGGTTTGTCAAAAGTATGAAGTGTGGGTAATCGTTGGATGCTGAATTAAATTCTGCATCCAATGAGCTCTCTTGCTTAGAATTTGAGTAAAAACATAGGGAAATATGTTAAAAATATGAACAAAAAAAGTAGTTTTTTTTTATGACAAATATGTCAATTCAACCATTATGGTTGACTCATTTTACTGAAATTCTATTGGTTCCTGAATTCCCACTCACAAAATATATTGTTGGAGAGTTTTCTTATAAGGCCCATTTTAGACCCCAAATTTCCTCTAATGTGAGGCTCACTTAAGCCTTGAAGACATACGCCGCATCTGACATTAAGCCGATCACCATCTCCTTATTGGGGATGTTATGTACCATCAGGGCATCGATACCATATTACGTCATTGCCTCACCCATAATGAGGATGAATAGGTCCTCAATGATTGTCATAGTGGAGCTTGCAGTGGCCACCTTTCTGGTTTAGAAACTACCCAGAAGATTCTACGTGCTGACTAGTTTTGGCTTTCCATTTTCGCTGATTGCATTAAGGATTTTAAACATTGTCACAATTGTCAACTCTTTTCTCCAAAAGAAAGGAATCTCCCTATACCTCTACATTCGGTGGTCACAGTTGGCCCTTTCTACAAGTGGGTGATCGATTTCATGACAATTAACCCTCTCTCAGTCGGAGGCCACAAATACATTATTATGGCTATTGATTATTTTACTAAATGGGTCGATGCCATGCCCACATTCAATTGCAAAGCTGAAACGACAACATGATTTTTCTTCAACCATGTCATTTCATGTTTCGGTGTTCCCCAACAGATTGTCTCAGACCACGGTAGCCATTTCAAAGATGTTGTTTGAACAAAACTTTCAACCATATTGAATTTTGAGCAGTTAGAAGCTGTCAACAAAATCATTAAAACTATGCTCCAATGAATGGTAGGAAACCACAAAACTAACTGGAACCACATGCTATTTTCCACCCTGTAGGCCTACCGCAAGTCCACGAAGACTACCACTGGCTTCACCCCTTTCCATTTGGTCCATGGTGTTGAATCGGTACTTCCCATTGAGTGTCAGATCCCATCGCTTTTCCTCGTTGTTAAACTCCTTCCTGACAGTTCAGCTCTAGAATAACGCCTCCTCCTACTTAAACAAACCAATGAGGACCATCATGCTTCTCTCCAAGCCATCAAAGTAGCTAAAACATGGTCGAAGTCACATTTTGACTCCCATGTTCACCCTCACACCTTTAGCGAAGGAGACGTGGTCCTTGTTTATGACCAAGCCAATGACAAGTTAGGAAAAGGGAAGTTCAAGTCACTGTGGTACAGAACTTGTGTCATCCATCATTTCCTTGGAAAGGGGGAATACCTTCTAGTTGACTCTAATGGACAACTCTTGAAGAATCCCCTCAACGGGCTCTACCTAAAGAGATTATACGTGTAACATTCTCACCATGAGTCACTTGTATTATGTTTTTCCTTTTTTTTACACCGTTCTTGACATGAGTCTTACACTTTGCTTCCTTGACTGCTCCAGATGGATCCTACCCCATGTCGATACACTGGATTTGCTAATGGAGCAAGCAAATGGTCCCCTAACCTCTCCTTGGCTACGTGGGTTATATATTCCCCATCATATGAGTTGATCCATATTGATGGAATGTCTATTGGTATTGTTACCAACATCCAGAAGGAGTATGATGGTGTCATAAGTCTCTTGGCTGCTAGACTCCAGTTGGGTATTTGTCACCTCGATGTCTTCTTAGAATCCCAGCTGCTTGTCTCCTAGTTGAATAACTGCTACTGGGTACACGATCCTTTCCTTTTTAGAAATTTTCTCTGCACTAAACAATTAGTTATAAATTTTGAATCAATCGCATTCATACATATTCCCATAAACCTCAATAGTGTAGCAGACCAAATGGATAACGATGTTCTAGAATGGCATATTCATCATCGCATATAGGAAATCAAGAAACTGCATCATGCATAATCATATAAAAACATGCATACATGTTTAACATACATCATCTAGGAATTTCTCATCATCATAACAAGAATCCATAAAACCATAAAAGTGCAGCCATGTGCATCAAAAAATATATATAGCATGTCATATAGTGTTGAGTACAAAATGAGAATCTCCACAAGCTTTCTCAACTGAATATGCATAGCAATACAAAAATCCTAGTGCACCACCACCCTAGGGGTAGCTCCACAAGCTGCTAATTAGAGTCAGAATTATCCTCCTCCTCCTCTGACTCTGTCTTCTCCTCGGAGGCCCCCTCCTCACTGTACCTGTCCTCGTTCTCCATCAACGTGTCCCCTTGGGTCGTCACTCGAACCTACTCTGTCGTGACTGCAATCCTCTTCATAAGAGGAATCCACTCAGGAGGCGTACGGTAGAAAGCATCAAATAGATCATCATCCAAGTGCTGGAAACCATCATCAGTAACACCCTCCAATAGACTCTCAATGTCACGATAGAGCAACCGCATGGTCCTCTGGGGGTTGGGGGTAGGTGGATCGACGCCCTCCACCCTCGCCCTCCATCACTCGTAACCTATGGGCAATCGTGGCCCAAAATATGCACATACACACAGTACATCATTAGTATCTGTTGCAAATGTAATCTAGATACCACTAATATAGTGTAGTATATATGCATGTAAACACATAAAACATCATGTATATGTACCATCTACCCCCTAGGCCTTCCCCGGAGGTCGAGGCATCTCTGCGTCTCCCCTATAGTCCATGTCTACAAACGGGTAGTCCTCATTGATGAATAGAATTTGACTCCACTGTGCAAGCATATCTTGATTAAATAAATGTCCCACTATGTCATCTCCCTCACGAACCATCATCTTGCTCCATCGACGCATATGAGGATTCTAATACCCACCATCCTGCACTGCCAAGTGCGGTCGAAGGGTCGACACCCTCTGGAAAAAGAAGGAGCACAAAAAGGAAGGGAAACATAAATCCCCTCCTATATTTCTATCATGGTTCAGCACCTATCAAACCACACTCAGATACATCTGGGCCCACCCATAGTAGGTTCCCCCCATCACACACTCCACCATCTGGAGATTCCCCAGTGAGATCTTGTGCGGTACTCATGACCCAAAGATCCATACCACCATCGCTGAAACCGCTTGAGTTGAGAGACTCTTAATGTTGCATACCAAACTATATGACTCATGCACATAAGCAGTTGCATAGCACTGCCTCTCACAGATATCATCCAAATTATCCCCATGTGAGAACTCTGGCATCGTATCGCTAATCACCCCCACCATAAAGATCCCCATCAAAAATTATACATCCTACAGCA
Organism: Pseudotsuga menziesii; assembly: GCA_001517045.1. NCBI lineage: Eukaryota > Viridiplantae > Streptophyta > Pinopsida > Pinales > Pinaceae > Pseudotsuga > Pseudotsuga menziesii. The sequence continues at coordinate 77,330 of LPNX010011540.1, read as the reverse complement.
TAATCGCAATGTGTTTCCCCTACATGATGAAAAAAATTTCCCCAACATCCCAAAAACCCACCAAATTCTCGAGTAACAATCATAAGCTCCACATCGGGGAGGCCTGCATAAACTTGAGCAATCCACATTGAGATAGCGTATCCCGCACTCCCGAATCCCTCAAAGCATCCCTCTGCAAGTCTTTACAATCCTGCTCCCTCCACACAGGTCAAGCCATCCTGCATAGAAACCAAAATCCATTCATACTCAATCTCATAAAAATCCCCTACACCAGAGGCGAAGTCACCACTTTTTATCCAGTAAGAACGACCCCAGTCACTGCTGTTGGCTAAACAGGCATGAATCAATCGCTTCTTTCAGTTGAATAGTCGCAACTTTAGATCGTGTCTGTCTCCTCGACAAGTGTGACTGGGTCGCAGATTCCTGTCCAAAAAGTGCGACCTGTGTCGCGAATTTTCCCTTAGAAAGCATGACCTCGCTCGGACGAACCCATGTAGTTTGGCAGGGGAAACTGGGTGAGAAAATCACAAAACTAACCAACTAAAAAGGACGGTTTTAGCATGCACTCTTACTTCCAGGTCCCAGATCAAAAAACCACCGGTCGGAATGGAAGAAATCAGCGAAAGAGATTTGGGGTCTTTAACTCCAACTCAACACTGAATAGTAACAATGACACTTGTCATGTGGCCCCCCTGTTTATGGTCCTCATTGGGTTTGTTTTTCTTTCAAGCACTATAGAGCGATATGGAGTTCACTTAATACGTCATCTACACCATTGTGATAGGTTTTTTGGTTTTGACGAGACCCTTGTCTCATGCTTTCATAATGACTTTTTGGGCCAATTCCCAGAAGCCACCTTGATTTGCGTACCACCATGCAAGTATCCATTATGGATTTTCTATTAAGATCATTTCTAACTCCCAAATGAATGAAAATATCACCGAGTGCACTTGCTTCCTTTCTCTCTCGTTAAAGTATTTGAAAGGGCGTCTACATAATATTGTTTACCTCCTTTTGTGGACTATGCAGACTACCATAAGAAAAGGACCACCTTGGCACACTCAAGCCAAGAACATTTCCCTTTGCATCCTTTTATTCTTTCTCAGGAATTGGGACCGAACTTTAAGAAAAAGATAATTATGGGTTGTCTTTAATCTCTTTTCTAGCCTTCTCATCAAGAAAATATTGCCGAGCAAACTTGGTTTTGTTCATGCTTGTAAAAGTATTTGAATGACCGTCTAGTTAGTACAGGTTTAACCTTTTCCAGCCTAATTGGACTACCAATAGTAAATAAGTTTCCTATCCCCCAAAAAGGATGGGAGATCTCTCCTATGTACACTTTTATCCTTTTTCAGACATAGGAGACTATCAATAAAAAAGAGACCCCACTGGAGTCTTCTTCCTATTTTTAGACTCTCTAAAAATGAAAACACCATTGAGCATTTACACTCTCGGGCTCACTAAAAATCCATGATATTGTTTCATAATGGTGTCTTTACGTGCCACCCCATATATTACAGTCCGACAGCATTCCCCCATCTAGTCACCTTTGTTTAGATTATTCTATGATGAGTCTTCCTTGGATCCCCTGGATATAAAAATTCTAAGTTATCTCCCCCCAAATATTTCCCATCTGCAGTCACAATCCTAGTATAACAGCTATGATCCCTCTCCCATGAGTCTGTTTCATTTGTTGCCAGGTCAGCTATGTCTTCATTACTCTTAACAAAGGAAGTTTGAGTCTCCCATGATTCCTTGCCCCTGTTCCCCCACTCAGTGTGTCAGTCCCCAGATTATCCCACATCGTAGGTTATCCCCCTTGTGCTTCTGGTCAAAGAAACATTATTTCCTTAGTCAGTTGCAGGTCTCCCTTTGTTGACAACAACACATCTATTCCAAAGGATAGACCCAGAGGTCCCTGTATCCTATTTTCATTAACCTTATTGATGATTTCGTTGGACCACTTGAGAGGAGTCATCAGTTCCTCTTAGGATGGTTGTGTCTCACATGCTCGACTTCATCTACATCATCACACCGTTGAGATTTCTACAGGGTATTCGGTCAAAGACCTCGGTTGTCATTTGACTCTAGCACATTGGTGAGTCTCTTACGGGACCTAGACAGGTTTATGTCCCTTGCAATTTTCGGGTTGCATTGGAAACAATGTTCATAAGCCCCCAAAGCAATGCTTCAGTATAGATTCATGATTTATTTGGCATAATGTACCACAGAGACTAACTCTTCGTCAGTGACTCCCTGAAGTTATGTAAAATTCTAGATCCAGCAGGTCATTAGTTGTGAAAATATCGCATTCCATGAGAATTCCATGGGTCCTATGTATCAATTCTTCATATATGTATTGTATTCATCCTCTCATTGAGGCAACCATTATGTAACAGTAGTTGTATATGATCGACTCCTAGATTTCGGAGCCTTGATCCCATTATTTATTCTTTTCACATTGTTACAAGCATGGGTATGCCTGCCTCATCCATATACATGTCACATATTCTTTGTATCTCACCCATTGATGGAAACCAACATTAATACAAAACCAGAAGCCACTGTGTCTCGAGCGATGAAACGCCACTTCTTCATAGGTCTCTCCACTATCCCAAAGAATCTATGATGTCCGTCGGCCATACGATGAGCTCTTGCCATCACACATTAGGGGGCAATTGGTTAACGCAAAAAATTGCTCAACTAGATTTGCATGGCCTAAACCATATACATACATCTTTTTCCTGTCTTTTTTCCCTCATTTTTGACCTCCATAACTATGTTTTAACCTTATGCTCTCTCAAAAATCTCAAAAATATCAAAAAGGGCCTAAAAACTCTCAAAAGGGCTTAAAACCCCCAAAAATGGCTTAAAACCTCTCAAAAGAGCTAAACACCCACAAAAGGGCTTAAAAATCCCAAAAAGGGATAAAAAACCTAAATAGGGTTTAAAACCCTAAAAGAGAGAAAAGGACAAGAAAAACTATAAAATAGTGTGTAGGTATCCATCACAAGATTCACCACTTAGTCCTTTGCTCATTTTTCTATCATTTGTGAGTACGGTGACGATCATTCCATTGCCCCACCATCTCCCCACTTTGTATGTTGAGGAATTCTCCATACCATCAAAGCTTATGGAGAGGCAGTACCATCCAAGCTAGGGCATGGTGGCCAAATTTTACAGAAAAGTGAAGGTATATTTGTCCCATATTGTTTATTTTGGTTTAGTAGTTTGCTTTTTTATTTTTTATAGTATTGATATTCATTTGTTTTGCAGCTTGTATTTTACCCATTTGAACTCTACCCTTCTGTCCCTTTGATGGAAGGGAAGGGAATTAGCACATAGCCAGGGTGAAAAATCGTCTACAAAAATGTAGAAGGATAATAAAACCAATAGATTCCACCTAAAAATCAAAATGCACAACTAGGATGATTGCATTACCTGCCAGACATCAACATATTCATTTGTGCAAGCTTTAATAAGAAATGGAAAAAATGAGTCATAATACTTGTCCCTAAAATAGTATAAAATGAAAGATTATTCTACATAAGAAGCAAAATAACTAGTCCATATGCTTACATCTACCAAGTTTACCTAAATTACTTTGTAGCAGCCACACCGCATTGTTCTGCAACATAATAAAAATTAAAGATTTCCACACATCTCTCTTCTTCAATCCTATCGTTTCCTTGCAAAATATGTAGAAGGAACAAATAAAAATCCTTGAGAATACACCCCATAATTTGTTAGTAGTTGATCACAAGGTACCAATAGTGTTGTTTGATTCATAATTGATTACATATAAAACAACTAGTTGTATCCTTATCCATCTCTTTATCATAACAGGAATAAAAAATCATTTATTTGATTATAACATGTGTATTCTTACAAGAATCAGAGTGATGAATTAAACAAGTTCATGAAAATAGGGTTAAAATGATGATTTGAACATGTTAAGACAAACCTAGCCAACAAAACCCATTCTACAGGAGTTCCACTCTGTCGACCCCCAAACCACCACGATCTCCCTGAGCACCAGCCCAGACAGGTTTTACCTTGTCCAACAACACCTGCAGAGCAGATGTGGTCTCACTCGAGGCATTCGAGGGAGAGTTGTCGGAACCAAGTTTTCGCAAGATACGAGAGGAAGATGTGCATCTACCTATTTAATTAGCTATGCGCGACATGAACAGATCTAATTAGTCATTAGCATTCACAGAAACATTCATCATTGTTCTTAAACAGATCACATCATTCAATCATAACGGTAGTCAACATGCCACTACGCAAAACAGATCTAACAAGATGATATCATTTAAGAGAAGGAAACATCGCATCATATATCCATATCACAGATTCACTTTACAGTCGTCATTGGGTCGCAAAAAATAGTAAATAGTAAAACATAGAAAACATAGTGATTCAGATCAATTTCAGTCTTGTCATATTACTTCCGCAACAAAAGAGCAGGTTCTTCAAAACAGTTCACAAATCACCAAGTTCTCTCTAATTTCTCCTTCCAAATCTATCCAACACTTGTAATTCTACTTCTATTTATAAGCTTGTGCCTTTAAATTCAAGGTCCACTTGGATGACTTCCTAACTAACTCTTAACTGAATCTACAAAATCATGACCAATATCCACAAAATATGGTCAAAGTACAAAAAGGTGGCACAACATATACAAAATATTCTATTCTCTACCTTGCGCACCATTCTCCACTTGCGCTGTGTCTTTTGACCTTGCACAACATCCGCGAAGTTGCAAGACTGACTTGTCCCAAAACCTCTACCAATAGGCCCCCAACACAATATTGTGGTTCGCCCTCGAGCCACGTCAGTTGGACATGGTTTACTCATTTATTTTCACCTTGAAGTCACTATACTACTGAGTGATTTACTTTACTTGCACTTGAATTTTCTCAACAATGTCCTGACTTCCTAAAAAATCCTACTTCAATGGGTGCTCGACAAACTTCACGGTCACCTCCTTCTTTCCTTCCTACACGAACTATAGCACTGCAACTGATTTTACTAACAATTGGGCTCCAATATCTTCGAGCTCGTTTAGTTGTTCATTGCGCTTCCATTGTCGCTCCCACGCCTTTCCAACTCATTTCTTCAACTGCTTTAACTTTGTGGACTGCATAATCTAAACAATTGGTGGCATTGTTATTAATGTTGTCTTCAGTGTCACCATCTAGCCCTTTGCTTCTTGCAACTGATTTTTCAGTTTCTCTAAAAGTTCTTCATGGAAGAAGTTGACCCAAAATTGAGTCGCCGCTTCAATGATTTTTTTTGCGTCCTGCTCCATCTCTTCAAATTGTGTCGCTATATCCTCAATGTCACCCTTCCATTCAACAATTTTGATCCAGTGATGTGTCTGGATACACCAGAGCGTTCAAAATATTGTTGTCCTGATGCAGCTGCAAAATAATTTCCCCAAGTCACTTTTCTTTCATGACTGCATCTTGTTTTGCGGTGTTTTCATAGACGTTCTTATAAGCATTCACAAGTGCCTCTTCTAGTTGTACTAAACTTTTGAAAAGGTGGGGCTTCTCAACAATGAGTTGATCTATTTCTTTCTTCAGCTCCATGATCTCCTCAGTAGTATTCATCCTCAACTCTTCTTACGCTCTCATTAGTGCTTCTATCTCTTGTGCTTTGTCTTGCATCAGCTTCACCTTTGCACGGCGCAATTCTTCTACCTCTTTTTTCATCACCTCCTCTTTCTCCTGCCACTGCAAGTACTGGTCATTGATATCCTTATGTTTGTCTGCCAACTCCTGGTTGGAAACTCGCTGCATGTGTACCAATTTATGAGTAGCATCCTATTGATATCTAGTGCTACATTCTGCAGTTGTTGCATGGAGGTATTCAAGTCCTCTCGTCCAACACCAATCACAATCTGGGGAATTTGAACATTCCTATCCCGTGGCTCAGTGCTAATTGATGCATACTCATGTACGGTCTCACTCTCTGGTGCTATTTTCAAAACAACATCATATAAGGAATCCAATTTATTTCTTGCCTCTACGAATCCCTCCTGCATGGATTTTGTCATCTCATTTACTGCCGCATCCATTGCATCTACAACTACCTTGATAAGATTATTTGGGTGCACTTCCATTTCTTGCACGGTGCTGCTACTCGTGCCCTACTCCATGCACGTATTTGTTCTAATTTCACTGCGCATGTGCTCTTCTTCTGTATTAGTGGGTGTCTCTTTCGACGATTCTCCATCAGATTCATGGTGGCTCTTCTGGTCATATTTTCATACAGGATCTTCAGGTGCATCTACTAGTGGTCTCAATGATACTTATTCAACGCTCACCATTTCCCGCCATGCTGCAGGCCAGTCATCAACCATTTTTTTAACTATTCATCGGACAACTTATAAGGCATCAAAAACCATTTCTTGTCTATATCACACCATGCTTATACATGTATGGTGTGCGGGCCTATTTTGAACCGAGCGATCCTCTAATACTTTGTTGTGGCTTCCTCTAATAGTCAATAAAATTTCACCGCTGCCACCGATAGCGCTTCCTAGTAGACCCAAAATTGGATCGCAGAATCCTCTTTCCTTGTAGATTCCTGAACCCACCACATATTTTGATAACGTGCACCATTGCACACCTTAACCGCTTCAACATCCATAACTTGGTAATCAACTAGCTCCATCCAAGCCATGAGTGTGATTAAAATTAGTAGCCAACTATATGTAAAGGCCCATTTTGCTTGGACCACCACCACATCCTTCACCAACTAGTTCATTAGGAAGAGTGACCAGTTCATTTGTATGCCTTATATGCATTGTTCTGCACACACAATCACCCCTGAGTTGCACTGAATGGGATGATTCTTTCTTACAATATTGCTTGCTAGAGTACGTGTTCTAATACGCACTGCTCGTTCATTAATGTTATTAATGTAGTAGGCCCTCCCATCGTGCTACAAGTCATATTTCTTCTTCAAACTTGTTGCGAGCAACTTATCATTATCCCGACCTCTAATGAATTGCAATGGATCTGACCCATCCTTTGGCAGCCCTATGATGTCTGAGATGAGATCAATTGCGATTGTGACTGGGGTATCTAGCCACAACGTTCTACCATGGAAACAGGCCAAAATATTCTTGACATAGGAATTTTACTCATCCATTTGCCAAAGTACGACATGTTTATTAAACCTAGAAATCCAGCTTTATCCATCCCCTTCACCCAATCCTGCAGGATACATGCTATTGGCCTGCCTTTGATTGTGGGAAATCACACATAGGGCTCATTTTCTACCTTCTCCAATGCGAAAAATTCATGGTCATAATACTTCATGCATATTAGTGTAGGCACGACATATTTTCTAGATACCATCCCCTTTGGCACAACATATTTGGTTGATACTTTTGGTTCTTGGTGAGCTGACGAGGCTGTGCATCAGGTCGAGTGGGAGGTATGTACTCAAGGATGTCCTTGGTAGAAACCCTTGTTCGAGTCGTTGATTATACACCACTAGATCTCGATGGCTCTGTCTGCACGGTTCCTTCTCCTTGCGCCTTTATGAACATTCTGGTTTGCCTCTTCTATGGTGCTAGAAAGCTAGGCTTCTATCCTTTTCTCTCCCCCCTTGACACCGACGACGATCTAACTAGAATGTTGGTGAATTCTTCCATAATGGTGAATGGTATGACTTTCAAATCACATTCACTTGATCTCTTGATAGTGTCTGAGGTGCTCTACATGCCGCACCAATATCCTTCAAGGCTCTAGCAGTCACGCACCCTCTCTACTATTGGCAACTCACTCAATTCACTCGATCGATTTGCTCTATTCTTGGCTCAACTATAGAACTCTGCAAGTTCAACTTAACACAATGGTGCTTCCAACCCACACCTAGCGCCTTCTTATAGCATCAAGTCGATTGCTCCTCATCATTACCAAATCAAGCACGGTCATCATGACCAAACCAATCATTAACAATTTGAATCCATCGGTGATCCTGTCAATCCAACGGTGACATCAACCATAAATGAACATCTCTTCAATGAGAATCACCAATTAACTTCTTTAAGTGTCTTCATTTATTACAAATTTGACTATATTACGACCCTGCAGATGTTGCAACGTGCCCTTCTAATTGCGCTATTGACTTCTACCTTTGTGCAACCACTTCATCCTGGTGCCCCATCCTTCTGCCCATCATCCTACCTACTTTTTTTTTAGGTGCACAATTTCACAAGCATTGCACGGTTCTAGGCTCATCCTATAGGGCTTCATCCAACTACCGTTTACTATTTTTGGTAGCGTCGCTCCATCTAATTGATGTAGTTGAACTTCAACTCCATAAGTAATGGAATTAATAAGATATGGACCTAACGAGTGCATCTGTAACTTACCTGGATGCTTCAAGAACTTGTTTCTGTACAACAACACTAAATCTCCTTTCTGAAACTATTTATTCTTTATGTGGCAATCATGCCAAGATTTCTCTCGATCCTTCTCGATGCGTTGATGGAAACCTGCAATGAAGCGATCCTCTTCGAGCTGTACCAACTGCACCACACATTTCTCTAGCATTGCTTCATCATCTATACCCATTGTTGCTACAATGCGTGGACTGGGAACAATGTACTCCATAGGAATGACTGCCTCTTGTCCATACACTAGTTTGAATAGTGTCTGTATCGTCAACTGCTTGTAAGTTGTGCGATATGCCCCCAGTAATGCTGGAATTTTCAGATCCCAGTCATCATCGTTAGAATTAAATACCTTTGTAAGCGCATTATCCAATATATTGTTGAATGCTTCTACTACTCCATTCTCCTTTGGATGATATGGGGTACTATTCTTGTGCTGTATCTTCAAATCCTTCGTCAGCGTGCTTATTATGTGGTTGATGAAGTGACTTCCCTGGTCGCTCATCAATATCTGTGGGCATCCAAATCTCATTATAATGTTATGAAAAGGGAACCTCATTGTTGTTGCATCAGTGCAATCCATGACTGGTACGGCATCCACCCACCTCATTAAATAGTCTGTCGCTATAATGATGTACCATTCACCAGTTCTCTTCCCAGGTGGGTTGATTGGTCCCACGAAATCCATGGCCCATTTATCAAATTCCTGCAATGTTACTTGCAATACCAGTGGCATCTCATCCCACTATGATGGTTTTCCAGTTCATTGAAATACATCACAACTCTGCACATAATCCATCTCATCATTATGTAGAGTGGGCCACTAGAGCCCGGCACGAAGTACCTTCCTTGCAGTAGCTCATCCTCCGTAGTGTCCACTAGGAACTCCCACATGTGCTTCTTCCAGAATATTCCCTTGTTCATGCAGTAGGACACATCATCATAAAATATCATCTAGTCCTATTTTATATAGTTGTCCAGCGATCAACTAGAAATCCAAATCCTTAACCACTAACTGTGTCTTCTAACTTTTGGAAATTCCTCCAGTGCGATTCCCATAGACAATAACTGAATTATTTGAGTGTAATAGTCATCTTCCATGTCGACTCTGAACAACTACACATCTAGAAGTCCTTCTTCAATATTTGTGGGCTCCTTTCCTATCTCAATCTGGGATAAATGATCAGGACCCACATTCAAGCAACCCTGCTTCACAATTATCTCAAAATCAAATTCCTGAAAGGGAAGTAGCCAGTGACATATCTCCCTCCCCAACACACCAACACAAGTTTATTGACTAGGTATTTCAAATTAGAATGGTCTGTAAACATCTTGAAATGACCACCTAATAGATAATTCCTAAACTTCTGTAGCGCATATACCATCACCATACCTTCTCTCTTTTTGGTCGTATAGTTTTTCACTGCAAATGACAACTTCCAACTAGCGGAAGTGATCAGGTGATGTAGATCCCCCTCTTTGGGTTGTGCAAGCATGACTCCCAGTGCAACAAATGATGCATCCACATGGACGTGGAGCTCCTTGTTCCAATCTAGGAAAACCAATATTGGTGTAGAAGCCATCTTCGTCTTCAATGAATCCATGCTTCCTTTACACTCCATACAAATGTGACATATTTCTTCAATATATTTTCTATAGGGGCTATGATCACAACATATCCTCATATGCACTTTTGACAATATCCTATATGCCTCAGCACTTCTCTACTAATATCACATTTGTAGGTGGTGGCAGGCTCAAAATGAGCGCTATCATTGCAGGGTCAACCAACAGTCCTTGCTTGCAAACAATGTGAGCCAATAGATCCAAAAAGGTGCACAGAAAATGCACTTTTTTTAATTTAGCGTGATCTGATACTGTCAACATCTTTCTAGCATCATTCATAGGTTTTCCAAATGATCCCTAATCATACCATACACTTTCTAGTCATCCGTATAAACTTGCGATAACTTTTGAATAAAATCTTTTAATGCAACGACAACAACCCAGGAAAATATCGCAGGTGCATTCTTCAATCCAAAAGGCATCACTATGTACTAAAAGCATCCCCATTCAGTGACAAATGTGGTTTTGTGTCGATCTTCCTTTGTGATCAAGATCTAGTGATAACCAAAGAACCCATCTGTAAAAGAGTACATCTCTTGACCACCTACTTCTTCTAGCACTTCATCTGTGAATGGTGTCGGAAATGGATCGTGCATACATGCATCATTAAATTTTCTCAGATCGACCCAGATCCAAACTTCACCCATTTTATTGTCTTGGACCACCATAGGACTAATCCATTCTGATTCTTCGAATGGCTCAATTATTCCATCATCCAACATCCTATCCAACTCAGCTTTGACCCTCTCCTTGTATCACGGATTCAAGCGATATGGACTTTGCCTTATTGGTTTCGTTTCCGACTTTAATGGGATCTTAACCTTCCCTGAATTACCCAGTATCCCCTTCATTTCAGAGAAATTTGTCAGAAATAGATCTTGAAATTCATATAACAGATCTGTGATCTTTGACATAGTCTCTTCATCCCAATAGTCCCCAACACTTGCAAATTTTGGGTTCTCCTCCATCTCAATGTTGACTTTTCTTATCTTCAATGGCTAATTCATCAGGTCCATCGGTACACCTAGTGCTGCGACATCCAGACTCCGCTCTATTTCTGGGATATTGATGTTTCATAGCTAATCATCATCCATAGGTCCTCTGGATGCATTATAACATTTCATCATCGACTGCATGTGGTAATGCACATGTGGATCTACTAGATACGTGACTGGAACAACCTTCAACAACACATTGCGGATGAGTTGTAACACATTATGGACATCTGGATTGGAATCTGTGAAGCTAAAGGTGTGAGTGAAACAAACTATCAAGTCTTCCTAAGTGGTTATTTCCCAACGCAACTCATCCAACACATACCAAGATCGCGGAATTTCATCCAGTGTGTGAACAAAGGCATGTCCCTACTCATCCCTTAGTCACGATGATGATATTCAACCAAATGATTACCAATACTATTCCTCCCATCACACCATAAAACATGATATACTTCTACATTTCCAAACTAAACAGTCATTAGTTGTTGACACTACAACCATACAATGATTGACCTTTTATGGGTCACCCGCTAGTGTGGTGGCGTAGCTTTCAGTGCCTCTTCTAATGCTAGCCACCTCTGTGGCTCTAAAACCTTCTCTTGGAAATCCCCAACAAACTTGGATAACTCAAGAAATCCTTCAAAAATGGGTAATTCAATAACCTTAGTTGTGACACAACACAACGATTGTGTGATCAGACCAAACTTTCTGAACGATACTTCATGCATACGATCCTGCCAGTTCTCTAGCGCATCATCAGAATCCGAATATGCGGAGCTAGCACTGCACCAACCAAGTTATCCATCAGCAGTTGGATGGATGTAATCTTATGAGATGTTGTAAGCATGATCCCATCCCTTTACAACTTCATCTTTTACTGGCTCAATATACCTTTTCCCTTTGCTTGGATCCATTGGAGCGATGACTTTAATGTATTGATTCTCAAAGGTCATCATCCTCTTCTTAAAATTGATTACTTCCATACTATCATTTTCCCATCCAATCTCCAACAACGTGGGATAGGATCCTCCACCCTCTACAACTTCAATTACATAAAAATCAGCATAGGTATTCATACCTTGCACATCCACTACTAGGTGCGACACGCGCTCGATTGGTTGTACCTTGGACTGATTAGCCAATAGTAGTTGCACTGGAGACCAACCCAATGTCGGTCTCCCCATCTTCTACCATGTATATTTTGTTAGCATATTCACATCTGAGCCTAGATCTACACTAAATGAATCTACTTCATAGTCCCTAATTTGAATGTTCATGCGCATATCTTTTCCTGTATTTTTATTATGCAATGAATTCACTGCAGAATCATTCCTCCCACCTAGTTGGTTGGGGCAAAAGGTTTGCCATCTCAACAAGAGCATCAGGATATTTTTCCGGTGACAAGAAACTCTCACAGATGTTCTGCAAGGTACCATGCTTCCATGATGGTCTTGCCTCCAACGATAAACCAAAAGTAGTGGGAATTTCATAAATAGGTGACTTACTAGGATTTCTTCCGATCAGATCACGAGCTTCAAAGAATATCTCCTTCTCAGCATTGATATCAAATTGTACCTTCATCTTGCCAGCCAACCAAATTTTCATATGAGGGCTATCTTCTCCAGTTGTCGCACCTCTGCAAGTTACGACAGTGATGTCGACATCCTTTTCTCTAGGTTCCACTGAGATCATCATGACTATCGGTCCTTGATTTTGGTTCAGCGGTGGATTCGCAGGTTGATTTACGTTCTGAGTCTCACTTTGGTTCTGAATTGGAATTTTGTTCTGACCTAGATTCTACACTTGATTCTGGTTTGGAAACTAGTTCTGCAATTTATTATGGTTCTATATATGATTTTGATTCTATAACTGGTTCTGATTCTACAACTGAGGAACATTTCCTCCCTTCCATATTGGGATTAGTTGTGGATAGTTCTCAACAATGTGATCAATTGCGGTATAGTATGTACAAAAACACTGCATTTGTGGTAAATCTCACTGGTAATTCCCTAGTACACCACAATTGTAACACTGGATAGGTCCACGATCTCATCCTCCTTCTCAACCAAAGCCTCCTCCTCATCTTTGGAATCCTCCACAGAATCCTCCTTGTTGCTAGTACTACGGCCGATCCAATTGCTACTATAGGGGATTCAGTTGTTGTTGGACATAGTGTGCTGAGTGACAATAATGTGGTTTTTGTGGAGCCATCGACATCTAATTATACTGTGGTTGTGGCGCAAACTGCAATTGCAGCTGTGGTGGTACAAACTGCATCTGTGGAGGTGGTACATACTGCGGTTGACATAGACGTTGTACCACCTGAGGCTACGGCTGCAATTGATGTACTTATCGACGATATTCACCCTTCACATAGTATGAATCATACGTCCTTTCCTGGAGTAGGTCACATGCATGACATTCTTTATCTCCATGCCCAACAAATCAACAAAATGAACAGTATAGGTTTGTTGGTTTCGTTACCATCTTCTGCATGTATCTACATTCTTCATGTCGATGCCCATATACTTGACATATGCGGCACCATGATATATTTCCACAAATAAATGGGTCCAGTGATCCCAATAATATATAATTTTGAAAATTGGGGCAATTATCTTTGGTATGTCCGTCTGCCAGACACCGAGTACACCAAAGGTCTTCGCGATGCTCTTTACCCTTATTGATATCTTGCAATTGAAGTGTCAAGTTTTCCAGCTGTTCCCGAATCTAGTTCATCCCAGCTGTACTTTCTCCAATGGGTGAAGCATCCAACTTCATTGTGATCTCCAAAGTCTCTCTCTATTTTGCAATCTTTTGTTGCATCAGTGGTTGTCTGATATGAGATACTAGTGCTCCGATGAACCATTCCTTATGCTGAACATCATTCATTTCAAAACTGACTCTTACCATTAATGTCTTAAATCTTTGGTCAAAGTATCGAACAATTTAATTAGGAAATTTCTTAGTTTCCTTCAACTCTGTAATGTACTGTGCTTCAAAATTTGGTTTTCTGAATTCTTCAATGAGTCCCTTCCTGATTTCTGCCAATGTCTTTGCAGGGGTCCCTGTAGGAACTTGTGTAAATTTCATGTACCAATCCAGTGCATGACCCCGAAGAGTGGTCTCCAATTTTCCCTTATTAACATCATCATCCCTGCTTTTCCTGTCAAACCATACTACCTCACATAGGAACCAATACTGCTCAAGATCGTAAGTCCCATTTCCATGGAACAAAGGTAACTTCGTATTGTCGCCCGATCTACTACTAGAATGTTGGTAGCATGTTGGACAAGTCAACGTGGAACTTATGTTTCTTCCTGAATGCAAAGGTGTGGTCACATTGCTGCCGGGGGTTGATCTTACTATTATTCTGGGTGTAGCGTGGTCGTCTTCTTCGTCAGTGTAGGGTCTCTTCATTACTATGGTATTCCTTCACGTTCTTGTGGTTCATTTGTAGCAGGAACTTCCCATGTCCTCTTCCTCTTCTCCTGTCTAAACCTGGATCCTCCCCTCATAAAGCCACTTTATTCCTTGGCTTCCCTCACACTATCATCGAAACGTGCACCCATCTACCCCTTATCTTTCCATTCGTCACCCCCTTTTGTCACGATATCCATAGCTTCTACACACCGGAGTTCTACTACTCGAGGTGCATCTTCAGTATGCCATTTTCATAGACAAGCATCTTAATTGACACTTGTAGAGACAACAAGAACTTACCTCTAGGTCCGTTGAAAAAATTCCTTTCTACTTCGCTGTAGGACTTGGTAGTATCAACCGCAAACTTGGTGATATAGCCTTCCAAGATGTTTTCCAGCCAAACTTCAACAACCCGTGATACCTTGTTGTTGGTCTCATGCAATTCCTGGATCAATTCAGGGACCCAAGACGTAACTATGATTAAAATGCAAAGTTTTGATAAGATATTTCCATGTTCATAATCTAATAACATCAGTGAATCATATCTTCATACATCCTTTTAGTATGAAGTATAAACACATAATTCATTAACACCATAATTTACAATATGTTTGACCTCTTTTAGAGTGTTGAGTTTTGCTGTTGATGTCAAAGCCCACTTTTGTTGTTGAAATCTTCGTCACAAGCTCCTGTGAACTCACCAATATGTGCTAGTGCTCTCAGACTTTTTCGCTGCTAAAATATTCGTTTTTATCTTTGGACTGATTCCCAATCATAGTGAACCCACTTATTTCCTCCCTTTAATTCCCTTATGGGTACTCTCCTTTCCCCGGGACCCCAAGCTTGATTGGGATGACAATATGTAGCTAGCAATGGAAATACAACACCAGGTTGCTACTAGGAGGCTCCCAACCACACTCACTTTGTATTGAACTACACTCTTCCATAGTCCCCTTTGAGTCACAAAATCATTTTTTGTTCAAACTATGGCAGGACGGAAGAGAAAACATCCCCCTTTCTTCCTCCCTCCTTATCTTCCTCTCTCCTTAGCTTTTATTAACCCTTACGTTAATAACAATCCATTCCATGCACCACCTTCATTTAACTCTCTATTTATTTACTCACCTTTATTTTAGTTTATCTTAATTAGGTGAGCTCTTGTTTTTTCTGGTTTTTATTTATTATTATTATTAAACTTTAACTTTAGTTTCGTTGTTCATTTATTCATTTATTTATTTATTATGTTTTTATTTGTTTGTTTGTTTGTTTGTTTGTTTGTTTTTATTTATTCATTTAATTAGTTATCGTTTTTTTTATTCGTTCGTTTATTTATTTATTATAATTTATCAGCTTAATTTAATTTAACATATCATGATTTACTTAGATTCTTTATGATCTGTTTATTATGTCCCTTAATTCAATTAGACGTTGATTACCAATGCATTCTCATCGTGACCTAAATTATCAAGGTGTTATGCTCCTAGAATTCCCTTCTGATCATTCCCATAAGTGGGGAGATGGTTATGATGACTGTACCAATGTTACCTCAATTCTCCTACCATGTGAAGAGCCAGGTGGTTCTTGGTGAATAAGGTTGAATCCTTATTGTGTGCCCCTCAATAAAATCTTCATTGTTAATGCCAAAAACGTTAGAATAATCAACCCATAGTATTTACCCACTTAGACATTAATTCATTTATTTTTGTCTTATTTGCCTAGTCCATGAGTCCCACCATGTGCAAGTTGCTAATTGCCTATCCATAGAGGTCAAAATTGCCATCTTTGACTCATGTAGCACTTGGGAAATCCTTAGGAATCAAATCTGCTTTATTCCTGGCCTCCTACGCACCTATCTGCTTTTTCTGCTTTATTCCCTGCTTTTTCAGTGTTTTAAGGCACATAGGAAAGCAAGACTAGGTGAGGTGAATCATATTTGTTGACTCTTCCTCCTCCACTCTTTCCTCCATGCAAAAGCATGTATGATCTTCCATTCCACCACTCATTACCTTGCCCATGCGTCCTTTCCAATTCGTGAGCCTCATGACAGATTTGGGATCAGCTTTTTACACCTATGGGGGATTTGCCTATTTTGGGTAAGCCTGCTTTATGCTAGATTTGGAAGCTTCCTCATGCATTATATTTCTTCATGTATTCTATTTATTCAGCAGCCTATTTTATTACAGGGTTGGCTATTGTACACTAAGTTAATATAATTTTGTGTTACAGCTCCATTTTCAGTCTCCATTGTTGACAATTTGCATGATCAATTGTAATTTGTTGTGAGTGAAATTAATCTATTGCTGGTCAAAATTTATACATGGTATCAGAGCCATTGTAGGTTGTTACTCTCCTTCAAAAAAAATTTTGCAGGCTCGACATCAAGACTGGGATCCTTCTACTGACAGCCGGGACAGATTTTCTAAAGCTATGGATTCACAGAAAACTATCCTCACTCCCTTCAACTATTTTGAATGGAAAGCAGGGATGAAGATCTTGTTGAGAGCGAAAGGCCTCTACAGGGTGACTATGGCTACAGAAGCAGAGCCCAATGCTACTGCAGAGAAGATCAAATGGCACAATCGGAGAGATGAGGCCTATGGCCTCCTATGTCTCAGTATTTCCCGAGACCTCCTTTTCCATCTCGATGGATTAACTTCACCGGATCAACTATGGGAGAAACTTTCTGAACTCTTTGGAAAGACAGATGAGATGAGGGGACACCAGATTGAAAATGAGCTGATCTCCCTGAGTCCCAGTAATTTTGAATCCCTGCAGCTATATTTCTCCAAGTTCAAAGCACTAGTTTTGCAGCTGAAACAGTGTGGTATTGAAAAGAAAGATGATCAGCTCGTATTGGCCATCCTCTCGAAGCTAGGACTTGACTACTCAGTATTTTTTTCGACCTTCTATGCCACAAAACTCACAACTCGAACCTGGAAGATGCCTAGCCTTGCAGATTTCATGGAATCTCTCACACAATAACAAGACAAGCTGGTGATGATGGGCGCCATCAAACCATCCAAAGATCAAGCTTTGATTGCTGGAGATTCGAAGGTGGATTCAAAAAGCAAGAAGAAATCTAAAAATCCACCTGAGAAAGGAAGAGACAAGAAGCAGTCTCCAGAGGATCAACAAGGTCCCAAGAAAAATACCCAGAAGAAGAAAAACAAAGGTGAAATGAACAAGTGCTCATACTGTTCGAAGGGCAATCACATTGAAAGATCTTGTATGAAAAATAAGATTGATATGCTGACCAATCTCTTGGA
>LPNX010011540.1:0-58781 GCA_001517045.1 Pseudotsuga menziesii | reverse complement strand
ACCAAATTTGCTGCTGATGGTTCACCACTGAAGTAAAAGGCTATATTGGTAGCTAAAGGCTACTCATAGGTTCATGGCATTGATTACAATGAGACTTTTTCCCTAGTGGCAAAGATGGATTCAATCAGGATAGCTCTAGCCATTGCAGTATCAAGGCAATGGGAGGTACATCATATGGATGTAAAATGTGCCTTTCTGAATGGTGATCTCACTGAGGAGATATATATGTAGAAGCCCCAAGGTTTTTCTACTGACCATTCTCTTGTGTGCAGGTTGAGAAAGTCATTGTATGGGCTAAAGCAAGCCCCCAGGGCTTGGTATGCCAAGGTAGATAGCTTCTTGCTATCTCTGAATTTTGTTCGGTGAAAATCAGATTCGAATGTCTATCTGAAGGTAATTAATGGTTAATTAATGATAATTGTGTTATATGTTGATGACCTCCTCATTACAGGAAGCTCACAGGCTGAGATTGCTTCTCTAAAAGGAGCTATGAACCAAGCCTTCTCCATGACAGATTTGGGGCTCTTAAGTCAATTTCTGGGGCTTGAGATTGCTCAAACCAAAGATGGAATCAAGGTGCACCAGTACAAATATGCCTTGGATTTTCTAATCAATTTCAGAATGCAAGATTGCAAAGCAAGCAAAACTCCTTTCCTTTCAGGAGTGAAGCTAGAGGAAGATGATTCTCCACCGATGGTAAACAACACTTTGTATAGACAGTTGAATGGATGTTTATTGTATTTGACACATACTCGACCTGATATTTGTTATGCAGTCAGTGTTGCTTCTAGATTCATGGATCAGCCCCATGAGATCCATTGGAAAGCAGCCAAGAGGATCCTTAGCTTTGTTCAGGGAACAAGGAGACATGGGATTTTCTATCAAGCCAATTCTGATCTTGAATTAATTGGTTTTACTGATAGTGATTGGGTAGGTGATAGCACAGACAGGAAGCCCACTTCAGGTTATGTGTTCATGCTTGCAGAAGGGCCAATCAACTGGTCAAGCAAAAAACAGAGTGCCATTGCACTCTCATCTACAGAAGCTGAGTACAGAGGAGTTGTCAATGCAGCAACTCAGTGTTTATGGTTGCAGGGTTTACTTGGAGAGTGTGGTTTCGAATCTGAGTACTCAACTACCATTTACTGTGATAACCAGAGTACCATTAAAATCTGCAATGATCCAGTTCAGAAGCAGAGGACCAGACACATTGAGATTCACATGCACTACATTAGAGAGCTTGTGCATGATGGCACCATTCACCTTCTCTTATGTTCATCTTCAGAACAAGTAGCTGATATCTTCACCAAAGCATTTTGTGAGAAGACCTTCAGCAATCTCAAATCACTGCTGGGGATTGCTGATCATGCTGTAAAGGCATGAGTGGAGACAAGATTCTACAATTTTGTTTTACAGTCCATGTTTAAGGGAGGTTTTTCCCAAGTTGGTTTTGCCTCTTTCCTTGGTTCATATGGATTTGCAGTATGTAAAAGGGTGACTAAGCCTTGTTTCTAGGCCCTATATTTTGATTTATTACTCATAAAGTAAAGCTTAAGGGGGGGTGTTAGAATAATCAACCCATAGTATTTACCCACTTAGACATTAATTCATTTATTTTTGTCTTATTTGCCTAGTCCATGAGTCCCACCATGTGCAAGTTGCTAATTGCCTATCCATAGAGGTCAAACTTGCCATCTTTGACTCATGTAGTGCTTGGGAAATCCTTAGGAATCAAATCTGCTTTATTCCTGGCCTCCTAGTTGCCTATCTATTTTTTCTGCTTTATTCCCTGCTTTTTCAGTGTTTTAAGGCACATAGGAAAGCAAGACAGGTGAATCAGCTTTGTTGCCTCTTCCTCCTCCACTCTTTCCTCCATGCAAAAGCATGTATGAGCTGCCATTCCACCACTCATTAGATTTCCCATGCGCCCTTGCCAATTCGTGAGCCTCATGACAGATTTGGGATCAGCTTTTTACACCTATGGGGGATTTGCCTATTTTGGGTAAGCCTGCTTTATGCTAGATTTGGATGCTTCCTCATGCATTCGATTTCTTCATGTATTCTATTTATTCAGCAGCCTATGTTATTACAGGGTTGGCTATTATACACTGAGTTAATATAATTTTGTGTTACAGCTCCATTTTCAGTCTCCATTGTTGACAATTTGCATGATCAATTGTAATTTGTTATGAGTGAAATTAATCTATTGCTGGTCAGAATTTCTACAAAAAATTGTTCACCTAGCTCTCCATGGTCCAAACCATAATTATACATCTTAATCCCACCATTATTTCCTCCATTTTGACCTTCACAACTAAACTTCCACCACTTTCCCCATAAATACCGGGAAGTTGAGCATTTATTGTGACTTATCCCCACTCTCTCCAAAGACGACCAAAAAAACCTAAAATCAAAATGGGTAAAAAATCATGGATGAATACCATGCACAATAAAATAACATGGACCAAAAAACATTGGATCATCCTATAAATACATTGTGAAGGTCTCACCACCTAAACTTTTTTGTCATTCATTACATAACATTACTTTTACTTTTCACCTTTTTCCATTGTTCCCATATTTTTGCCATATCACTTTCCATGATGTATGTTGAGCTTTCTCCTTACCCTCTTGGATCCATTCCCCCTTTTTACAACCATTGGTGGAGATGACTAGAGAAATAGACCATGGAGCCAGTGGACCATTTCCTCAAATGGATATAGTGGCCCATATTATTGAAATGTATGCTTGTTCTTTTTTTTCATTAGTTAGAAAATATATATATATAATCATAAAAATATTTATGTTCTT
The DNA here is from genome assembly GCA_001517045.1 of Pseudotsuga menziesii. Lineage (NCBI taxonomy): Eukaryota > Viridiplantae > Streptophyta > Pinopsida > Pinales > Pinaceae > Pseudotsuga > Pseudotsuga menziesii. The sequence continues at coordinate 55,970 of LPNX010011540.1, read as the reverse complement.
TTTACTATTTCTTATTGCAATCGAGGTTGAGAAATACCTCACGCCATGAACTCTACCATATGATTCGACTCATCTAGGTAGGTTGTTTTGCACGTAGTAGGGGAGAAATCCCCACTACAATTTTGGCAACCCCACTGTCTCGATCCCCACATATCTTTGTTTTGGAATGTGTTTCTATTGGTTTGTTCTACTTGGGAACCTTCGTCTGTTATAGATCTCACCCCCCTATGGAAGATACGAACCAGCCTTATTGTAGTGCCTACTCCCCAAGCCCAAGTCAACAGTTTTTCTCAAAAAACCCTCAGTTTTGGCCGGATCACACCTACATGGCATAAAGTTGCGACTAGGTCACACCTTTTTTCCTGATAAGCATGAAATCGGTCGGTCCTTATGCCCTGATAAGTACAACTCGGGCCAAAACTCCCGATTGCACTTGTATAGGATTCCTAACCGTTCATGGTCGCTACTCTGACCCATTTGTGTGCGACTTGTTGCACAAAAAACCTAGTTTTGTGCAACTTGAGTCTTGTGATTGATTTTATTTCCCGATCGTGACTTTTTTACAGTTCTGTGAGACCCTAAATGCACCTCTTTCAATGAAAGGTGCGACTTGTAGTTTTTCAGTATTTTTTAGTGTTTAAGACCCTTTCTTCGGACCCCATGTCTGTGTTCCATGCCTTCTTGTTTCTTTTCATATCTTATCCATTACAACCCCTTGGTTTTTTTGTTGTCCTATTCACCTTGTATGTGAGCCCCTTTAGTGGAGCATGGTAGTTGATACCCCCATTGTGTTTCCTACAACCTGATCAGCTCCTTATGCGCTCATTTACTCATGTACATTTTATTTTCTAGAAGAATTAGTTATTTTTGCATGATATTTACTGTCATTTACTGTTATTTATCTGCATTTGTGTCTCGACCATGATATCGCTGGGGTTTATATATTACACATCACTTGTGCACACATCTCATGCCCTAAAGTAAAATGCTTGGTTCATGACCCCTAACTAGCCTAAAAATCAACTTAACTCAACCAACATTGTAACCTCATTTTAGGACCAAAACAATCTTGTAGTTAAGTTAGGACACTTGGGATATGCATGCAAATAACACCACTTTGTTAGTCACATTTGAGACATTTGTTATCCATTAGGGTACCAAAATCCTCTTGTACTTGTTGACACATTCATGACTAGTTTGTTGGAGGACCCCTCGCTTTGCGAGAGTAAGCCACAATGAAGGGGTTCCAAGAGTCACAGTGGAATACCGCACTCCATTCTCCACCGAAGGATAACCCTTCACATTTCTCCTCATGCATGTCAAAGTATACTATGTGTTGAGGAACAAAGGGATGAAGTGCTAGGAAACCAATCAAGATGTGTCTTGAACGAGGTATCCTAGTTTCCATTGTATTTAGGGCTCTTGTACCTGAGGTCCCTCTCGGTAGTGGGATTCTCTTAGAATATTGTCCTTCCATTTCATATTTTTTAACTGGGATTTCATTACCTAGAAGAGGATACGATTTGTGATGGGACTACATCTAGTAGCTAGGATTTTGCTTGCACTAATACCCCATAGGTTAGTGCGTTATTTTATTTATAGGTAGTGTTTCTTATTATATTTATGGCCACTTTGTTGTAGACTCTCCTACTATAACACGTTGTTGTAGTTCAATTTCAGAGCTTGTTTTTGGCCTACAGGACACCATTTGTACGCTCTCCTTTTGCACACTAGGTTGTAGTTGGATTTTTGAACCTACATTTGACACTCTTGCACCTACATTCATTACAAAATACACCCTCAGGTCATCATTGCTCCACCACACTACTCGTATAGACTTAGGGGTCATCACCACTATTTGGTTCCTTCAACCATCACCATCGGATCCATATTCGACATCATTCACCACCTTCAGAGCCATATACTGCCTTTGATTCTGATTCTGATTCCTATCAATCCGAGCCTACCTTTTTCATCGTCCCATATATCCCCATGGTTTTCCTAATCCCTTTCAGGTTAGGAGCTTGATAGTAGGATTGTGTCCGTTACACCCATAATTTTGGGTATCCCTTTCGATTTACCTATAGGTCCTGGTCCCAATGTGCCCCTTGCCACTGCACACACTATTGTTGATCCACTACCCACTATTGTGGGCCCCACTCTAGCCACCATGGTTCCTACCATACCACCATTCATACATGGGGGCATTGGCCCTTCTACTTCCATTCCGATTATTCCTACCATTCTAATTACTGCTCCTATTATTAGAAGTTAGGCTTACCCCCCCCCCATTTACCCAGGATAACTACATTCCCACCAGGGATAATTTTAGGGGCGAATTTTAGCCCAGTGGGAAATTTTTCCATGTTTTCTCCCAAAAAACATTCACCATTTTGCATTTTTTGAAGCCATGTTTCACCCAATTTGGATGGGGTAAACTTTTTTCACTCTAAAAATCGCTAAATTATTATATAAACGATATAAAATCCTTGGAAATTAAAATATTTTTTGAAAAATATCGCCAATCATTTTATAGTTGGCGTTTTAATAATTGGTAATATTCGCCAACATTTATACACTTTTAAATTAGTATGGTTCCTTAAAATCATCCCTGATTCCCACTAGCAAATGCACCATTGCTGGCCCTTCCCAATCCATCCAAGTTCCTAGTATGCTATTCATTTCTAGTCTCAACCTTCCTTATTTGGAATGGTTGACCAACAACCCCATCCCTCATAACCCATTATGGAATTCCATGCCAACCAAGCTCCCTTCAGACATCCCTAATTTTGAGGGAAAGGTGAGAGAAGACCCCTAAAACCACATTTTGTCATTCCACTTATGGTGTTCATCTAACATCATAGTGGATGATTCTATCCAATCGCGCCTATTCCAGTGCACACTCACAAGTGTTGTGGCCAAATGGTATATCGAACTTTGTCATGCCACTTATCCGTACTTTTCCTCGTTAGCCCCAATTTTTCTCCAGTACTTCATGTTACCCATCTGTTATGATGAGGGCATGGAAATCCTATTATCCTGTAGAAAAAACACTGCTACCCATATCACGGATCATATCCATGAATGCCGTTGTCATCGTAGCTTGTGTAAGATCTAGTTAGATCATGGGATTTTCCTCAATTGGTTTCTAAAAACCTCACTTCCCCCCATTGCCAAGGATGTCACATTCAAGCACCCACAAATTGAGGAAGAAGCCATCCTCTAGGTACAACAGTTTTATCTCATCTACACCTAATCGGGTTATCTATATTTGTATCTGATGCTCCTCATGCTAGCTCCTCACATCGAGATACATCGAGGCATTCCATGCAGCTGATGGAGTCATTATCTCTATTACCCAGCATCCCCACCTTTACACAACCTCTCCTTCAATTCCACCTCATTCTGGTAGCACCCCTAGTGTTTCCCAACCTGGTTACGCCCTTCATTTTTCACATGTAACGGCTTAGTATGGATACACACCTTCTAATGTGTCTCCCTACTACAACAAATTTTACTTTTAGTAGGGGTTGTCTTCTGCTTCCAAATGTCACTTTTGGGGGTGGTTTTGGCTTTTAAGGAGGTCTTTACAAAACCACCCCTAATACCACCAACGTTAAAAGTTTTGAATTTTAGAGGTGGTTTTGGAAGAGATCGAAACCGCCCCTAAAAGTTACTTTTGGGGGTGGTTCTAACCCCCCACCTTTCCCCCAAAAAAATGAATTTTAATGGTGTCTCTAAAAACCCCCTCATAGAAACCTATAGGGGAAGTTCCAAAACCCCCCAAAATTCCTTATTAAAAACCTTTGGGGGTGCTTACAAACCCCCCATCGTAGGTACCTACAGGGGCGGTTTCAACCCCCCCCATAGGTTCCTACAAGGGTGGTTCTAAACCAGCCCTAAACCTTTATCTCACTAACCTTTGGGGGTGGTCTTAACAAAACACCCCCAATATCACCAATGCTAAAAGTGCCTTTTGGGGGTGGTTCAACCCCCCACCTAAAATTCTTTATTACAAAACTTTGGGGGTGGTTATAAACCCCCCTCGTTGGTACCTATGGAGGCGGTTCAACACCCCCCCCCTAAAAGTCTTTATTACAAAACATTGGGGGCGGTTATAAACACCCCTCGTAGGTACCTACGGAGATGGTTTGAAACCCCCCCTAAAATTGTTTACAAAAATTTGGGGGTGGTTATATACCCCTGTCATAGGTACCGATGGAGATGGTTCGAAACCCCCCCTAAAAATCTTTACAAAACTTTGGAGGCGGTTATAAACCCCCGTCATAGCTACCTAAGGAGGCGGTTCGAAACCCCCCCCTAAAACAATTTACAAACCTTTGGGGGTGGTTATGAACCCCCATCATATAAACTTATAGGGGGGGGCATTTGAACCCCCCTCATTGTAACATACAAGGGCAGTTTTGAACCCCCCTCATAGTGACATATGAAGTTAGTTTAGAACCCCCCTCGTAGCCATAATAAATCCGAATAAAATATATTTTATTAAAAATATTGATAATGCAATATCATTAGGGCATAAAGGAATTGAATCTTCAACCTCCTTCTTGTAAAGAAGACGCTCTTCCATTCAGCGAGAACCCTTTAAAAATTGGGGAAAGGGGAAATATTAACACCAAGATTGCATAATTTGTAGTTCTAAGAAAAGACTAATAATTCCAACATTGTTTCTGATTTGAGAGACCTAAGAAATTAGTCTGAATGGTTCTGACCTTCTTTAGATATATGCTAACCACTTCAAATCATATGGATATGATCTTCTTTAGATATATGTTAACCACTTCAAATCCTATGATGTAATCAAGATAATGTATATGTATGTTAGGAATTTCACATTTAGACTCTTAAACATATACTTATGCATTCAATTAAGCTCAAGTTGGAATATTATGATCATATTCAAAGAAGAATATTATTCCACCTAGGAAAACACTAAATTTGCTTTATTATGATCATGTTGCTATACAACACATAACGTAATAACAAATAAATGTGTTTTGAGCTTTGTAGATTTGAATCTTATGTTGTTTTATGACAAATTTTTGTATAGAATTTTATTTTTTGCGTAGCAGTCTTAAGATGGGAAGAATAGGGGGACTGGTGCAATCATCTATGCTTAGCTTATCGTTGCAGTTATATATTGTATAAGATTGTTTTCTTCACAAATATATTGAATACATAAATCTTGTTTGTCATTATTTCTATGCTATAGTGATTTGTTGCTAGGAGGACGGTTCCTCCTTATTTCAACGAGGAAACCCAATAAGGACATACATGCATCATATTTCTCATTAATTTTCAGCCAATAGATTCTCCAAGGGGTTACTGTCATGTGCAAGCATCAAATTATCAAACTTCTTTCTCAACCTATAACAAATCTCAACCAAAACATGTGCAAATTGTGATCCTTCAAGATGTTCGACATTGCTAATATCCCAATGCTTGCGAAATTCCTTGATCAAACCCAATTCAAAAATATCTCCCTTGGACTACAATCATCTAATATCCCACTCAAAACAATGCTCAACCTATTCCATCATTGGCATATCTCCCTTGATGTGGGCCATACAACCAAACTAATGCATCATCTTCCAAGGAAGACACAAACATTTTCATCATAACATCGTCATGGGAAACATTGAATCTTGAAATGAATTAAATAAAATATGTAACAAGTAGTATGACTTAGTCATCATGTTCTGAGAAGTTTTGGATGTGTTTGTCCCAATATGGAACAAAGAATTGATTCAGATTCCCTAAGATACACAAGAAATCTAATGGATTGAACCATTCTTTAATCCATGATTCTTCTAAAAACGCCATACTTTTTAACTTCAATATTCAATGTGACAAATTGATATGGAATTTGAAAAACATATAACCATTATACCTCATTTCAATGCTAGTGGAGTTTCCAAGTGAGGTTTCAAATGTTTTCAAGTATGTTGGATGTCCTCACTTCTACAAAGAGCAAGTTCACTTTAAAATATTCTAGAACAAGGATTCGTTCCTTCGTGGAGTCACCATATGAAAAAATATATTCAAAGAAATAACCTTATCGAATCAATGTAGACAAACTACTAAATATGAAGAACTGGACTTTATCTCCAACATCACTAAATTTTTACCTCCTAGATATTCTGCATTACCAAAAAAAACCAAATAACTCAGTTACAGTAAGAAATATAGTAGATGCAAAACCCAATAATATCTATAAAAAATGAAAAACCCTACCTTCTCATTCAACATTTGTGTGATCCTAGTCTTCTCCAAAAGATCTGTAATGTGTTGTTGTCTACTTTGTTCAATTCCTTGCTGTCATTGTAGAAGTACGATGTTAGTCAAAGACTAGTGGAGATATATAATTAAAACCTATAACTTCTTAATTGCAATAATTTGCATAAAGACTATTTAAATAATCTATTCTAAAACTGATCTTCCTTGCTTAATGGAATCTGCAGGCAATTTCAATTGCTTGAACATCCAACTAGGAAAAAGAGGGTCAGTATCATGCTCACCTGTTGTTCCTGTGTGAACAATATTTCATTATCTACCAAGTTATTTTGATATGTTGCTTCAGTAAGAGGGGATTATTATTCTCTTTTGGCCCTTTCCAGGTAATCCATCGTTTTTGCTAGTTTCTGTAGTTTGCATTCCATTTCTTGCCTTTCCTTAAGTTGCTCATAAAGAGCGTATTCCATGAGGATCTTCTTGGTAACCTTTTTCTGTGAGAGAATAATCAGAAGGAAGAATAGCATAAGTTCCTTTCAGGCATAGACTTCCTCTACAACTAAAATAACTAAAAAATTTAAGATGTTGAACAAAACCATAGTAAATTAGACATCTAATTCAATAGTCTATACCTCTTCAACAACTTGTTTTTTTCCCTGTTTCACTCTCCTTCTCTCAAAATATTGAAGCAAAGCTTGAGCTTCTTCGAATTCCTTCTCTGCAATCTCCCTTTGAATTATCTTCTCTTCTATGTTTGTATACTCAAATGCAAGTCTTGTATGTTCTACTTCTTCAGTTATTCTTTTTGCTTCAATTTATTAGACTCTTCTTATCGTTCCTTCTTGATACCGATGAAAGTAAACAAATTTAGCCCAAGACACTATGAAACTCCAACAATGTACAATATGCAATGGCCACATAGCTGAAAACAACTAATATTGTACATGCCATTTCAAACGATTGTTGCTCTTGCCCCTCCTTGTGCCTCTCAATCAAGGCTTTGCTGGCAAGCAACTTTCTATGCTCTTTCTCTATGATCTCAAGAAATACTAGGAAGTGTTGAGGAGCTTTAGTGACTTTTTCAGCAAAAGTAAAATTTATGAGGCTTCTGACCTTGTTTAAGTTCTTCACAAGAATAGTTAAATGATTTTGAATATTGTATGACTCGAGTTCTTGCAAAAATAAATACACCAAGTAGCTTATGACATCCTCACTCTCAAAAAGACTCCATGCACAGAAGCATCATCCTCAAAGGGGAAGCTTGATTTAGTATTCAATATAATGAAAACCAGAAAATTAAATTTCTTCACCTCACTGCCAAACTGTACGATTCCTTTTAAATGGTCAATCTTCAACTATAAGAAATTGTACTTCACAACATCCTCACTAAGCTTCTCTACAACAACAAAATCAAAAAATGGTATCATTTTTTAAAGGGCTGTGATTTTCATTGTTTCATACATTTGTGATACTTGCAACATCTAGTTGTGATTTTTAGTAGACAGATGATAGCTATATAAAACTTCCAACACTAAGAAAAAGAAATAAATCAAGTGTTGGTTGTAACCCCATAATTTAATACAAAAGAAAGATTTGAAATCAGTCAGAAATACTCCGATGAATGCTCTAAGTTGTAAAACTCTAAAAATTTGTCCACATTTACAAATCAACAATTCTAATGCTACAAAATAGTAAAGAGCATGACCAAAGGAGAGTAAGTACTAAATCTCACATGTTGTAACACTCTCAAATTAGTTAGCCTTTATAAAGCAGGAATGTACTGTTCCAGCTGCACTATTGGTACATGAGAATCTGAAGACAATTTGTGACTAAGTTTAGAGAGATTTCTTAGTAGTCATTGAACCTTTTCAGCGAGATCTAAAGGGTGGAAACCATTTTCCAGTAGATGATACATATCCTTCACTTCTTGTGGAACATATGTCATGACACCCTTGGAAACTTGAGACACAATGAAGACACCAATTACACCAAAAAAAGTACATTCACCAAAGGCATGGTTTCCAAATTTCATTACATTATAATAAAAATTGTGTAGCATGTTAAAACAAAAAAACATCCAAGCAGAGAGCGCATAGTAGAATAGGGGTTCTTTGACTTCTCAACAACTTAAAGAAAAGGACTTTCAATTTTATTCTTAAAATTCTTAAGAAGCTCAAGATTTATATAGTATACTTACCAATTCAGAAATAAGTGTTGGGCGTGATAATTGCAGAAACCAAATACATATATCATAAGACAAAATGGAAGAACTCTAAAAATATTAGAAATAAGTATGCATCAGCAAACATCTCATACAACATCATACTCAATCCCTTCTTTTGAATACCGTACCATTTCTTTGGTGTCGTTTTTAAGCTCCAAACTAAATCCCAAAAGACTATCCATTATTAAACTCCTCTCCTTCTCGCTCTCAAGTTCAAAAGGGTGAGCTTCATGCTTACGATCATATGGAATAAAAGAAATGGAAACCAACAATACAGATGATTCCATCAGCTACAAGTACTTATGTGTCAAGTTTTTATTGTATCTTTTTTGAAGGATATAGAGCTTGTACAGTGCATATCCATGATACAAATGAATTTCTGATACCAAAAGTATCCTTTTTAGCTTTGACTAGTATATTCCCATCAATTACGGGCTAGGAGTCTTCTTAAGCATGCACATAAGACCATGAATATCTTCTATAGAGCAAAAATATTCTTGCATAATCAAAGGATGTCAGTCATAAGAAATAGTATAAGGAAAAGAAAAACGACAAGTTAAACTTAGTTCACCAACCTACCATATCTAAAGCTCCGTTCCAGCCCTCAGTTGCTCAAACCTGGTATCAAGGTAAAGGTGCAAAGTATCAGGTACATTCTGATAAGGGTTGTCTCTTTGATCCTTGTATTTATTCAAATTGACTAGGTGGTTCCGAATTATCTCACAAAGCCGACGGAACTCTGTTGTATGCTTATATTGCAAACATAAACAGAAAGCTCGATGTGCATTCATCTGTACATCCAATTAGGATCGTATTCATACATAACAAGATGATGACCTAATTAAAAATATTTTAATAATGACATTTATATTACACAAAACCAACCCAGTCATTTTTTTCTATAAAAAAATTGTTGTTACATCCAGTATCAACTGGATGCGTAGCATGTGTTTTTGTTGTCAATGATTAAGATGACACTTAAGCTCCTTTACTAAAGAGGCTAGGGTGAATCATTGACAATGTAGCCACTATTGGGATTATAATCGATCATTTAGAGTTTTTAGTGAGAGATTCAAGTGAAATCCAAAATTTCACCATAGTTAGCTATTGCAAGCAGCACTGGATTAACAACAATTAATACAAAATACTGAGGACACTATTTCATCTATTCCAGCATAAATATATTTAACTAGTTCTTACCACATATAATGCTTCAAGCTTTGAATTATTTTTAAGTATTTCAAGCAAAGTACTATATGTTTACCAAAGAAACTTAAGCCAATGGGTAACCAGCTCCCGATTAGACATGTATTTCCATTTCTCTACACTCACATAACTAAGAATCAAGTCCTCTCACCTCTTCTCTGCCTCTAAGTCCTCAACATCAAGAGAAATACCAGAATCATGTGCTTTAGATTGATCTTGTTCAACGTTCTTAGTAGAGATATGAGGAAATACTTGCTAATGTTGCAGGAAATTATCACCTTCTGCGGACAGGAGTTATTTCCCTAGCCTGAAGTCCTTACAACAAGAACAAATGAGTTAGAACAATGAGAAGCACTTCCCCTAATATTGATAGATGCTTGAAATGGATATTTTACCTGTTACACAATGTAATTTACCATCCTTCTAGAATACTAGATCTCCACAGTTTACATGCAAAAATCACATCACAAAAGAATACAAGATTAAAAGTATGAAGTACGATCTATAATCCTATATTGATGACTAAGTAATTCAATAATAAAACAAGTGATTAATACACAATATGATTTATGGGAAAGAAATTTTGAATTCATTCATATAATAAGAGAGAGATTACAACCAAGACCCTTAGTGTTGAGAAGTATCTCCTCAAGAAATATCTTTCCTCCAAATCTTCAGCTTGTCCACCTAATGCCTTAATCTCCTTGGCTAGATTTGGCCAGAATTTTGGTGGTGTAGCATTATCTTCCTCCCTCTACCCATGGGGGATGAGCCAAGATTTATTGCCATGGAAGGATAGGGATAGTTGATATTATCATCGTTGAGGTGGAGGGGAGATCCTACAAGGCAGGAGTTAGATTCTAGGTGGTCCAAGAGTCTATGGATTAGGTTTCCATGAAGCTGATCTTCGAGAAGCTTTATGAAACTTCTCTTTTTAGATTTAAAACTTGAGCACCGCTCCTTGTCATCTATGACAGAGTGTTACCAATAGGGAACTGCTCATTGTACAAAGGAAAGTGGTTGTGGCACCATTTTTTGTGCATGGAAAACATGCATTACAGAATTAAGTAACACACTTTGTCCATAAGGAAAGTCTAGTGGTGGAATAAAGATTTAAAGCACTGATCCGAGTCCAATTTAGCTTCATAACTTGGAGAATGAAGGAAAATTATGATGTTTTGTTCTCAGTATAGGATGATGACAAGAAATATATATAACAGAATCCCCCCCAAAGCATGAGGCTATAGGGATAGGATAGGTTGGGGATTCTTCAGAATGAGCTATCACTTCAAGGAAATATTTCACTGATCAGAGATCTCCAAGAAAATAACTCATATTACAGTACATCAACACTTTGATTCAGATCTATATGACTCTCATCATGGATGCAAACCAATACAAAGAAGATCCATGTGAGGTACAAACAATCATGGCAACTAGAATACAACGTAGATCCATGCGAAGAAGACTCAAACTTAGACATAGCTACCAGACATCCAATGTAGATCTATGTCATTCAAATGCAAATTTGAGCACATCCATGAGCATACAAATGTGGATCCATGCTAGGACTCATATAAATAATACATTACAACCTCAGGAGAGAAATGAGTGCTTAAAAACTACCCAGGGTCTTCATCTCGTTTTGAACAATTCAGTATTCTATCCATGTTATTACAATGTTTTGACATCGAACCTAGTAGAAACCACTTGATTATCGATCAATGATGAGAAATGTTAACAAGTGTCAGTGAGATCACCATTGATGTCGATGATTCCCAAGGTACTCTAGCACAATCTTCCGAATGTGAATAGATGATATGATGTCAAAAACTCGGCCAAATATTTCAATCAAAGGTCAATGATGTAAAACTATGTCGAAAGCAAGAAGATATTTCATTGATGCATACATCTCTCAAGGTACCACTTTGCTTCTAATACTAATTCACGGGTGATGAACTAAAGTCAACAAGAATAGTCTCGTCGAAGGAGGGCCATGATGAATACCCCATCAACGGCATGAAAATCAGAACAAATTTTTGGAATTTGAAAATGATGTAACGATAGGACTGACTGAACAATAGATGACAAGAATTTTTTACTGCAGATGTAAGATATCAACATGACTTCCCTTTGAACATTGGGCAGAATGATCGAAGACTTGGAAACATTTACTTGACCAGGTGAATACCAAGACATAATGCGATGATGGAAAGTGCATTATTTGAAAGACTCAAAAGAGTGAAATGACTCATGAAAGTGGATCGACTCGGAAGTAAGTTCAATATCCAATTAACTGAATGAAATGCACACAAGTGGCATGTTCAAAGGCGACTACAAACTGCCATTATTGCAAATGAAATGTGGTTCCCTTCCCTTACTTTCCCCATCATGATTGATGCGTTCCTCTTTTGATTTTTTAGAGTTAAAATAGGGTAACAAACACTCATTGTAGATTATCATAGGATAAGTCCATTCTCACATGTTTTATGAACCTGAGAAAGGAGGGGTTCGTTCCCAAAAGAGAGTCTCTCAATGTTTAGTTTTACGAGTCCATTGAAAGTAAACTCGGTATCGTTCACAATTAGAGAGTCTGAATGAAATGAAATAATACTCCAAAAATGATGTTTTTTGTATGATTTAGTCTTCGAGGGATGAAAAGGTATAAAATAATACCTTAGAGAACTCTTCTAGCCAATGACTAGAGTATTCATTTTTTCGTAATTTAGTCAATACGAACTGAAAAATGGGTAAACTATCATGGGAAAGATGACCCTTCAAGTACTTTTACGAGCATGGAGAAGACAAGTTCACTCAGTGATCTTTTCACATATTAGGAGTCCAAAAAGAGCTCAAAGAAGACTCCATTATGGTTTCTTTTCACGAAAAAGAGTTTAACGAGCCTGAAAAAGAAGTAAAACTTGACTCAAAAATTTAGTGGTAGGTTGAATGAGCATGGCTAAGATTTTGAAAATAGTGCTCATGATATTTTTTTGTTTTGTGCAAGGTCAAAAAAGTAAAAAACAAACTAATTCATAACCAAAAAAATCAGTTTCTCCATGCCCCACAAGACTTAAAATGACCATTAGATTCCAAAAATATTAAAACTAGACCTTATAGGCTGTTTGAGTTTAAATATTTAATAAATTAGTAAAAATAAAGAAATAAAACCCAAAAGCATTTCAATTTAAAATAGTAAATAGTAAAAACAATTGTCATTTTCACTTTTACCATTTTGGAAAGCATTTTAGGGCCTTTTGTGTGCATATTTCCGCTGAATATTTCAGAGCCATCAACCGTTTTTTTACAGTTCTGTCTGTTGCAGGTAAGTCCTCAGATCATTCCCAAGATTTTCACAGTTTCATTTTTCAATTACATGTTAGTTTTTGGGTTTTTGGAGGATTTACCCAAGGGTAAAATGAGCCCATAGAGTAACTCACTTCTCCCTTTTGGGATCAGCAGTACCCATGTGAACACACATTTTCCTACAGAAAAATATGGTGGAACCATTCTATCTTAAAGGAAGACAGTCAATGCCGCAAATTCCCTATAACATGATGAGATATGAGCCAAAAGAAGAAGTTTTAAATGTTTTCAATGGTTGATTCTATGTTCTAAATATCCTTTTTGAACTTTTGGTAGGCCATCTTCAACCAAAATGGTCATCTGGAAAGAAAGAGAACATCAAGATGATGATATACGAGCCAAGAATGATGCTGGTAGTATAGATTCTTTGTGTGGGTGTGGTCTTTGGAAGTTCTTTAATGTACCCAATATGATATCTCAAGTGAAATTACTAGAGTATATTGTCTGGTCATGGAACACTAAAAAATGATCCTTTGAGGTTAGGGCTCATGTTCTGACATTAGAAGTAGAATATATCTACTTCCTTACTGGTTTATCATGGCGAGGAGCACCCATATCACTTAAAGGTCCTCATGGAGGAGAGATCACTACACAAGTCCTCACTAATTGTCACTGCTTCCCAGGTACTCAGATGTGTGGGAAGAAAATTCCCATTAAATCCATTAGAGATCTACCATTTTGCATTGTGCTTTTTATTATGAAACACATTTTAGGGAGCCAAGGGGCTCACCAGGATTCGCGCGAACACATGCTTTATGCCATAGAGGCAATGAATCCCATAGTATTCAACTGGATAGAGGCCTTACTTGTTACATTGAAGGAACAACTCAGTAAATCTCGGTGAGGAGAGATGAAGAAATTCAGCTATGGAACTATCTTAGTATATTTTTTCTTTGAGAGGGTACCCCATATGAGGCCACAAGTGCCCTTTACTGAGTTGAGGGCATGAGACCCTCGTATGCTATGGTGGGTAGAGATCATGGCCCGTCATGGTGGTGGGGTTTCTCAAGTAAAATATAGGTATGCATTCTTCTGATAGTTAGTTGATCAGCTCTTCATGATTGAGGAAAACATGTATGCAGGAACTGATTTCCAAGGAGATCTTGATCTACCCTTACTAGTAGGTTCTCAGTGGGGAGATATAGGTAAGTGACACTAAGAATTGAATTTTTAATATTTTATGTTTTTACAATTTTTATGAATTTTATGTTAACAATACCTACTCTTCTCATGCAGATGTAAGAAAGGAACGACCTGGGGGCTCACCCCCCATCGACAGGAGAGAGGGATCATTCTTTGTTCACAGAGGAGATGATGATTTGACTGAGCTTGAGGAGAACCTCGACCGATTGAATTTGGACATCCTGGAAATTACTATAGAGTACCTCCCTAGGAGGTACCACAGACATACTACCGGGGTTTTGGGCCGATTTGGATGGCTTCTATGTAGAGAAAAAAGGGTCGTTATGTGCTATCACAAGCACCATTGTATCCCACATGATTTAGACACTGAATGCTATACAACTTCAGTATTTTTTGATATTTTGTATATTCTGAAAGCCAGCGTGCNATATATATATATATATATATATATATATATATATATATAGACTTAATTGGTGACCTATATGTTTCAATCATGGGTTAGTATTTACATGAGTTGTATGTCGTTTTACTGTTCACATTTATTTACAAATGAACCATGTCTTTTAATTATCAAATATTATGAATTTGCAATGTACCAATCCAACATGTAATTGGATAATGAATCCACAACAGTGTTACAAGTTCTAGAAACATACTAATAAGTAATAGTTTCAAATGACCTTTCCAACAAATGTACTCTCCTAAAGAGACGAAGAATTACATGGTTTCGAATGGTATAGACATGGTTTAAATGAAATAACACTAGTTGTGAGTCCATGAAGACTACCAAATGATCTATGTCTCGAGATGTAGCTTTAGTTAGTAAAACCTATCACCACATGATACTCGACAATGTTGTTGGTGTCTAGACATATACAAACCACACCTGAACTAACTAGGTCATGAGCTTGGGAATATAATACCCAGAACGATGGAGCAAGGTTCAGAGTGTGATGACAAGCACCATCAACAAAACCATAGAAATCCATTTCATCTGTAGAATCAAAACATGGGATAAACAGTATTGAAAATAACTCAAAACCATATTAAATAACAAAAGCCAAACTAAAAGCCAAAAAATATACATATATACAAGTTACTGATGCAAAAGATAACTCAAGCATAGTACCTTTTCAGGTACAATCGATTACGATGTTGTCTGAAAGGTATCCCATCATAATAAACAAGATCAGAAGCCCCTTTTTATAAGTCTTTACTTGTGATGTAGGGATTGTACCAGATAGATTCAAGATTCTCTTTTCCAAGTTTGTCATGTTTTTTTATCGTAGGTCAAAACCAAATCTCCTTCATTAAAAACATGAGGTTGAACTGATTTATCATACTAAGCCTTGACCCATTTTTTATGCAACTCATTAGCCAATGCGACACCTCTCTGAGTCTCATCAAGGTTTAAGAGATAAAGGAAATTTTCTTCCTCAGTAGAAGCACTGAGAAGAAGCTTAACTGCAATCTTGAGTGATGGAATTTCACACTCAACAGGTAGGACATATTCTAGTCCATAGACTAGTTGAAAAGGCATGAAACTAGTAGGTGTTTTGATGGAACTTCTATAATCCCATAGTGCAGAAAAGAGAGATAAGTGCTAATTGGATTTGTGATCTCCAACCATCCTACGAACAATAGTATTCAAGATCTTGTTAATGGATTTGAACTGGCCATTAGCTTGTGGGTAGTAGGGGTTCAAGTTTTCATGATGAAAACCCAACTTGGTACTCATCTTATCCATCATCTGATTACGAAAATGAGATCCATGATCAGTTACTACGGATTGTGGAAATCCAACCCTAGATATGACATGATTGAATAGGAAGAGGGTGACAGTGTTACCATCCTCTACATATGTAGTCATTGCCTTAGCCCATTTTGTGAAATAATCCATAGCTATGATGATTTAACCATGCTCCTCAACTAAGGTAGGCTTACAATGCATGAAGTCAATCCCCCATTCGGAAGAAGGAACAACAACAATGACGGGTTGTAATAGAGCACAGTGGGTGCAATTCTTTGAATAAAAAATATTGTTAGTTTTTCAACATTAAGCTAGCATTATGTTAAGATCTTTACTGAGAGAATAACAAGTACAACAATCAAACACAAGAGACAATGAACACAGTGTTTTTGATCGGGGAAACCATAAATGGAGAAAACCCCACAAATTCCTTAGAGATAGAATCAGCACAAGATGTAAAACCCCAAAACAGTAAGATGCACTCCCGATAGTAATAATCTTCTTCTTGTCTAGCCCCAGTGTCTTTCCTTCCTCAACTATGCGCTACACTTGAGTGTGTGAGTGATGTATGCTAAATAGAGATCCCAGCTCTCTATTTATACTAATCCCAACATGACTAAAACCCTACTAGGGCTGACCTCTACTTGGAGAGTCTAATAACCCTAGTGCCCCGAAACAACGGGGACTTTAACTCTTACACAATCGGAGAGTTACCCACTATGAATTGACATGACTTGTTTACATTATTGATCCTCCCGATCAGAACATTAGGGCATGACAACATGACTCAAATACATAATAGATACATCCCGAAATAAACATCGGGTTACAATACATAAGATACATAGATGAATACATTCCAAAGTTACAAATACATCAACACTCCCTCTTAACTAGGAAGGTATTCTCTCGACACAATTTATTAGCACAAGTATTCTTCTATATATCATATGGGTCATCATCAAGTCCTTGTCATATTCAAGTCATATTCATCTTCAAGTCATCTTTCATTTGGATCTGAATCATCACTCGATCTAGATCATCGTCACTGGATCATACTC
This sequence comes from Pseudotsuga menziesii, assembly GCA_001517045.1. Taxonomy (NCBI): domain Eukaryota; kingdom Viridiplantae; phylum Streptophyta; class Pinopsida; order Pinales; family Pinaceae; genus Pseudotsuga; species Pseudotsuga menziesii. The sequence continues at coordinate 38,965 of LPNX010011540.1, read as the reverse complement.
GATATGGAACATCATCATTGGATCATACTCAATCTGGAACATCGTCACTGGATCATACTCGATCGGGAACATCGTCATTGGATCATACTCGATCTAGAACATTGTCACTAGATCATACATGATTTGGAACATCGTCACTGGATCATACTCGATCTGGAACATTGTCACTAGATCTGGATCATCTATCGATCTGGATCATCACTAGATCTGGATCATCTCTCGATCTGGATCATCACTCAAACTGGATCTCTCAGAGTCATCTTAACTAGATCTAGATCATAGCTCGATCTGGATCTCATCTGGTCATCATCATGTGTGTGCTATCTCGTCATAGGAATTTCTACAGAGCCAGCCTTCTTTCATGCTGGTTGTAGGCATACCTCCTCGTAGGTCTCTGGTAGCCCTTACATCTGACTAAGTCGTTAGAATGTCCAACACTCACATATGACCTACTCGTTAGAAAGGCGATAGCCCTTATATCTGATCATATAGGACCTAATCCTACAGTCACATCAGAATGGCCAGCACTCACATCTGACCTACTCGTCAGAAAGGAGGTGGCCCTTATATCTATGTAGGAGCTCATCCTACATCAGAATGGCTAGCATTCACATATGACCTACTCGTCAGAATGGCGGTAACCCTTACATCTGTCCTACTCGACAGAATGGCCAGCACACACATATAACCTACTCGTTGGAATGGCGGTAGCCCTTACATCTGTCCTACTCAATAGAATGGCCAGCACTCACATCATACCTACTTGTCAGAATGCCGGTAGCCCTTACATCTGTCCTACTCGATAGAATGGCTATCACTCACATCTGACCTACTTATCAGAATGGCTTTGAGACTAATCACTTTTCCTTGGAGGAAACCTTGATTTGGAGAACACCAAGCTTCTCCCTAAAGTACTCAAACTTCACTCTGGCTAATGGCTTCATCAACACATCAGCTATTTTTTCCTCCATCGCAACATATTGGAGCTTCACTACTCCCCTCTACACCATATCCATGATATACTGATACTTGATCTCGATGTGCTTCGACTTGTCATGGAACACTGGATTCTCTGACAACTTCACACAACTCTGGTTGTCACAATGTATACAAGTAGCATCCAACTGGAGATCAAATATATCATACAGTAGCTTCCGTAGCCATACTTCCTCACAACTAGCTGAACAAGCTATGACATACTCTGCTTCAGCTGTACTCAATGCCACACAGGATTGCTTCCTACTAAACCAAGAGATCACACTTGATCCCATACTGAAGCAACACCCTGAAGTGCTCTTTCTATCGATGGCACTGCCTACCCAATATGAATCAACATAACCCTCTAGGTTAATCTTTTGATTCACATCATACTTGAGCCCATAATCAATTGTACCCCTCAAGTACCTCAAAATATGCTTTGCAGCAATCAAGTGAACATTTCTGGGATCTATCAAGAACTGGCTTAAGGTGTTCACAGCAAAGCAAATGTCTGGTCTCGTGTTCGTTAGGTACATGAATGATCCAATAATCTGATGATACATCATAGCATCAACCATCTCTGAAGAAGCATCATTCAATAGCTTCAGGTTTGATACCATAGGTGTGGCCATATTCTTGCAGTCCATCATCCCAAACCTCTTCGAGATCTCTACTGCATACTTCCCTTGTCCAAGGAAGATTCCATTCACACTCTGCCACACCTCCATACCTAGAAAGTAATGCATCATACCCAAGTCCTTCATCTCGAACTTAGCAGCAATATTTCTCTTTGTATCAGTGATCAAGCCATCCATACCTATCACAAACAAATCATCTACATATAGTAGGAGCATCACTGGGTTTCCATCTTCAACCTTGTAGTAAAGGTTGGAATCTGATTTACTCTTGGTAAAGCCCAAACTAGATAGAAAGCTATCAATTCTACCGTACCATGTCTTGGGTGCCTGTTTCAAACCATATAGGGATTTCTTCAACCTGCATACATGAGACTCCCTGTCATGTGTCTCAAAACTGAGTGGTTATTCTACATACACTTCCTCTTCCACTACACCATTCAAGAAATCAGTCTTGACATCCATTTGGTGTATCTTCCATTTCATTACTGCTGCCAGAGAAAGTACTGATCTATTGGAAGTGTATCTGGCTACAGGTGCAAAGGTCTCTTCATAGTCTATTCCCTCTTTCTAAGAGAAACCTCGAGCTACAAACCTTGCTTTATACTTTTCAATTCTACCATCTGCAACATGCTTGATCTTGTAGATCCATTTGGAACTTACAACTGACTTCCCATCTGGTCTTGGGACAACATCCCAAACATCATTCTTCATGATCAATTGGTACTCTTCGATCATAGCATCCTTCCATTCTTTCTATTCTGCCGCTTCTTCATAACTAGAAGGTTCTTTATCAATGAAATCACATCGTAAAGCTACATACCCAGAATTGGATCTAGTCCTCTTTCTTTCTCTATGATTCTCTTATGGAGCCCCATATCTTTCCGCACCTTGGATAAGTTCTCATACCCAAGCAGGTTTCCTCTTATGAGGATTCTTCTCCAGAGGTGGATCTACAGGTCTTTGTGGTTCTTCAAATTCTTGATCTTCTTCTCGAGTTTCTTCATTCATGGTTGTATCATAAATTATGGGTGCTTCTGCTTCTTCAGGTTCTTCAGTAGGTCTCTTTTTGGATTTGTTGTAAGCTATGTCTTTGTCAAATGTCACATCCCTACTGATGTTAATCTTCTTATATCCTGGGAAATATATTATGTAAGCCTTCGAGCTTTCAGAGTATCCCACAAATATACCCTTCTTTCCTGAAGGATCTAATTTAGTCCGCTTCTCTTTTGGAAAGTGGATGTACACAGGACAGTCAAATATTATGAGATGGCTGACTTATGGTTTCTTGCTAGAGAAGACTTCTTCAGGAGTCATGTTCTTGAGTACTCTATGTGGAGTATGGTTCTGTACATACACCGTTGTTCTAGCAGCTTCCACCCAAAGATGCATAGGAAGGTCTTGATCATGAAGCATTGCTCTTGCAGCTTCCATGATAGTTCTGTTCTTCCATTCTGTAACCCCATCCTATTGTGGATTATAAGGAGTGGACAAATCCCTCTTAATCCCTAATTCTTTGCATAGCTCTCTAAATTCATTTGAAGTGAATTCTCCATGATTATCTGATCGAATGGTCTTGATCTTCTTTTCAGTATGGTTTTTGATCAAGGATTTGAATTCTTTGAACTTATTGAATACTCTGTCTTTGTTCTTCATGAAGTAAACCCATGTCTTCCTAGAAAAATCATCAATAAAAGAAACATAATATGCATACCCGCTTAGAGAGTTTGATGACATAGGACCGCATACATCAGAGTGGATGATTTCAAAGATTCCTTTTGCTTTGCTTTCACTGCTTGGAAATGTCTTCTTTGTATTCTTTCCTTTCGCACATCCCTTGCAGACCCCATCATGTTTTGATTGTATTTCTGGAAGACCTTCAATAGCTTTACTTGCAATAGGTAGTGCTTTGTAATGCACATGTGCAAGCCTTCTATGCCAAAGTTCACTTGGCTCTACTATGTCATGGAATAAGGCTTGCTCTAGATGGCCCTTTAATTTGTACAATCCTCCTTCTTGTTCTCCAATCACTACCGCATCATCGATAGTCTTTCCTTTTGGCCACATGATGACTTGACCATCTATGAATGCAACCCGTATTCCTTTTGCATCTAATGCTGATATGGAGAGAAGGTTCTTTTTGAGTCCTGGTACAAACAATACTTCTTCAATTGTTAGAGATTTTCCAGAGTCTAACTTATATGAGGATTCCCCACTACCTTTTATTGGATATTGGTAGTCATCTCCTAGCTTTACCTTGTGAGGTGATTCATGTTCTGACAGTCTAACTAAGGATTCCTTGAATCCAGTCATATGTTTGGAAGTCCCACTGTCTATAAGCCAATCATCACTACTATGATTAATGTTACCTGTGAGAGCTGATATCATAACATATTCATCCTCGCTTGAAGAATCCTCACTTTCATATATGGATCTCTTCCTGGATGGTTCATCATCCTCTGCAGCATGAGCATGATGTCTTATTTTGTTGCTCTTCTTTACTATCTTCTGTTTGTTAGGACAATTCCTTGCATAGTGTCCTGCTTCTTCACAAGTATAGCATATGATCTTGGATACATCTGTTCTAGTATTATTTTTGTGAAAGTGCTTACCTCTAGAACCATGAGATTTTCTCTTGCTTGACTTGGAGTGAGACTTGGAATGTACCGTAAGAGCTTGGTCTTCACTTCCCATCTTCTCTTCTCGAGCTTCTATCCGAACTTCTTCTTGAGAGCACTCTTCTCATAGTCTGTTGAACTTGACTAACTTCTTCCTAGCACAAATTCCTTGGATGAAAGAATCCCATGACCTAGGAAGGCCATTCAATGTAGTCATCACAATATCTGCATTTTCCACTTCTTCATCAACTGCTTCTAGTTGCTCTTTGATCTGAGAAACTCTTGTGAAGTAATATTGGATTGTTTCTGCATTCTGAATCTTCACATTCTTCAGTTGGTTTCTGAGGGTCATCTTCCAATTGATGTTCTTCCCTTCAAACAATTTGGTTAGGGCATCAAACATAGCTTTAGGTGTCTTAAGAGAGGACACATGTGGGATAAGGTGATCCTTAATAGAATCAGTAATGATCCTCTTTTCCATAACCATTTTTTCTTATGTAAGGCCTTTGCCTCATCTCCCTCTAGAACTGGAACCTCCTCATGAATGTAAGAGTCTAATTCATTCTCTTCTAGGACCAAGGAAATCCTATACTTATAGGCTCGAAAGTTTTCAACTCCCTCAAGATTTTCATCAAGCTTGGTATGATGAGACATCTTAAATGAGAACCTCAAATGGAAATACAAAATATTTTAGATCTTACCAAGTTCAAGATGTCGGATCTGAAACTTGAGCTGAAATCCTGCAGAGCTGGTTCAGGAGCAAATTAGGGTTTTGCTTTTCTGGAGTTCTGTCTACCCAAATGCCTTGAAATTTGTCCCTAACTTTTATTTTGGGGAGGAGATCAATCCAGGCCTGTGCTCACTGAAAAATTCCTCTTCTATGAAAAGCCCTAATTTCCGACAGTAGTGACAGGTCCAAAACTAAAAAACCTCAGAATTGGATTCTTCTTTGACAGAAAGATGCACCCTAAGGAGGAGAGTTGTTCCACCTTAATTTTTCTGAAAATATGTGGAGGAAGATCCACAAACTAGGAAGCCCTAGTTCCTGTAGCTGCAGAGTGTCTTCTTCTCAGGTTAGCTCTGATACCATGTTAGTTTTTCAACATTAAGCTAGCATTATGTTAGGATCTTTGCTGAGAGAATAACAAGTACAGCAATCAAACACAAGAGACAATGAAAACAGTGTTTTTGATCAAGGAAACCATAAATGGAGAAAACCCCGCAAATTCCTCAGAGATAGAATCAACAAAAGATGTAAAACCCCAAAATAGTAAGATGCACTCCCAACAGCAGTAATCTTCTTCTTGTCTAGCCCCAATGTCTTTCCTTCATCAACTATAAGCTACACTTGAGTGTGTGAGTGATGTATGCTAAATAGAGATCCCAGCTCTCTATTTATACTAATCCTGACATGACTAAAACCCTACTAGGGCTGACCTCTACTTGGAGAGTCTAATAACCCTAGTTCCCTGGAACTGTAAGGACTTTAACTCTCACACAATCGGAGAGTTACCCACTATGACTTGACATGACTTGTTTACATTATTGATCCTCCCGATCAAAACATAGGGGCATGACAACATGACTCAAATACATAATAGATACATCCCAGAATAAACATCGGGTTACAATACATAAGATACATAGATGAATACATTCCGAAGTTACAAATACATCAACAAAGATGATAGGGTGGGAATTTCTTAACCACCTCATGACAATCCTTGAATATTGAGGGCCAAAAATACCTAGTGTGAAGAATTTTCTGAGTTGTAGCCATCCCAGAAATATGACCGCCACATGCTCCAGAGTGGCAATCATTCAGTACTTGTTCAGCCTCATCATAAGTAAGGCATCGACAAAGAATAGAGTCAATACAACCCCAATATAAGGTGTCATTCAGAATGAGGTAATACTTAACGTAGTGATGGATGCATCGGTGATCATCATGAGATAGATTAGGCTCAAATATTTGGCTTTGGAGATAAATGATCAAATATCCATACCACGAGTCATTCGTGCTTATCAAGAACAAGAATTCATCTAGAAATGAATCATTGGGCTCAACTTCCATGATAAAATGGGGAAGGTCACACATAAACTCCACGAAGACCAGAGATTTCTTGGATGTGGTCTTGGAAAATTCAATATCAAATTCTTATAGGATGACAATCCAACATGAATATTTTCCCCCTAGTACCTGATGGGTAAGAATATAGTACATTGGGATTTTATCTACAAGCACAGTAGTGGTGCGAATTAGGATGTAGTGATGAAAACGTTGCACAACAATGACCGTAGCCAAGGCTAGATTTTCCACATGTGAGTAATGAATTTCATAGTCAAGAAGACTCTTACTGAGGTAATATATCACATGTTCTTGGATGTTCATATCTTCTTGCACTAGAACCATGCCAATGGTAGTAGTGGAGGCGGCAATGTAATGCAGAAAATATTTTGAATAATTTGGGGGGTGCATCATAGGTGAGTGAGTTATAGCTTGTTTCAAATAATCAAAATATATTTGATCCTGATAATCCCAATCAAAGGGAGTGTTATTTTTCAAGAGATGCATGTAACCATGTGTTTTCTTTGCAAAATTGCATACGAATCGACGAAGAAAATTTTCCTTACCTTGCAAAATTTATATCTTAGTTATATCTTTCGAAGGTGGTAAGGCCATGATAGCAACAATGTTTAAGGGATCGTTTCGAATTCCATCTCTAGAAACAACGAAACCAATTAAACGTCGAGCTTCAACGAAAAAAAACACACTTCTGTTGATTGAGATGAATATGAGAATGACGACATCGAAGGAAAATCTGTCTAATATGCCTTGAATGGTCTTCTCGTTGCTATCAATGAGTAGTTAGGTCATCCAAATATGGTTCCATTATGTGTCTGATATCATGAAAAGAATACAACATAACTTGTTGAAGGTAGCTCCAACGTTCTTCAAACCAAATGGTATCTTTTGATAAGAAAAGGCTCCCTACAAACAAATAAATGTCTTTTTTTGTTGGTCGATGAGTAAGATTTCAATCTCATTATAGCCAGAAAATCCATCCATAAAAGAAAAAATGGCACTTCCAGCACAGTTGTCGATGATCTAATCGATGTGAGGGGTAGGAAATTTGTCCTTTGGAAAAGCTTTGTTCAGGTCCCTAAAATCGATACAAACCATAATATTTCCTTGCTTCTTGGCAATAGGCACAATATTAGAAACCCACTTGGTTAAAGGTACAAGATTAATAAAACCACCTTTCAAAAGCTTCTCAACTTTAGCTTTAATGGATGCATCTTTTCTTGGGTGGACCTGATGAAGTTTCTCCCTAACAGGTCTTACCATCATGTATGTCTTGATCTCATGTACAAAAATCAATGGATCAATCCCAAGCATTTCTTCATAAGTATAGGAAAAAACATCGTGAAATCCCTTAAAAATATCTTAATACTCTTCAATTTTTGTTGCCGAGAAGTTATTGCCTATGTGGATTTGCTCGAAAACAATTGGTTTGACTGATATATCAAGGGGAAATGTTTTTGTAATATTGGATAAGTTCTCTTCCGAATCAACACCTTGCAGTAACATAGGTGTTTGAGGATTCTCGACTATATCGGAACTGATCCAGGAAACAAAATATGAATCTAATGATTTGGAATTAGGAAGAAATGATGATTGATGATGAGAGTCTTTCCATAAATATTCATCCAGACTCATGATCTCCATAACGGACTCATTTGATGGAAAAGTATGTGAGAGATAATACAAATTCGGGAGAGGGAAACCTATCTAATAGGAAATATGGTAAGGATATGATGCTTGTAAATGATGATCATCTATATTAGTGTCAGAAACAAACTGAATGGATTCATACATGGCTTGGTGAGGACTCATAGAATATTATTCAACATTCTATTTACCCTTAAACATGCCCACGGTCATGGAGGATATCATGTTTACCATGGAAGTTTCTGTACTGGGAGGGGCAATGCTGGATGGAAAAACCCCCATGAGTGAAGAATATTTAAACAATCCAACTCCTACAAAGTGATAGGGAGGAGGTTCCTGCCCTAACATTGGAACATTATTTGTCGTGGAAGGAGTGATATTTGGTGAGAAAAAATCAATTTGATCTATGGTCGCAATTTTCCCTTGATCTGGGAATTGGAGTGCACGAAAAATCGACGATGAAATGACAGTCATAACAAAGAACCAATTCCTTCCTAACAATAAATTGTAATCAAGAGTACAAATCTAGAAGCATAACATGGGGTTGAAAACCTTGTCTATCAAAATATTTTGATGTGGTTGGTGACTTATTCAAATTAGGAAAACCAATGGCTTTCCAACAAGACATAGAAAAAAAAGAGGTGGAAGCTCCTTCCTCCAAAACAGTATGATGGACCTTCCTACCCATCACTCTACTAGCAATCTGAAATGTGAGTTGATGGGATAGCCTCAATTTATAATTCTCCACATTGAGTGCGATCATGGTGGAATTCTCAAGATCGAAATCCCCTAAGGCTAACAACAAATTCTTGTGTTGTGTAAGAAAACTTTGGAGTACTTCCAACGTGGACATAGCATAGGGTGCTTGAGATAAATATTCAACAACATTATAAAATTAGGAAGCTCAATCATTAGGGTTGAAAGCATTTTTACCGATTGTACTCTTTGGGGGATGCAAGATTGTGTAAAAACTAGGTTTCTAAATATTGAGAGGACCATTATAAAGAGGTGGAGGAGAAGGGATTATGGGACGAGCCTTCTTAGAAGAAGTACCCTCATATTTATTCTCAAGTGCCTTGTCATATGTCTAACTTCTAGCAGTCAACACAACTATTTCAATGGACATCATACGAACATCTTCAGTCATGGATGAAGAACCATGTGAATATGTATGGTCAATCAATTGTTGCTGAGATAGAAAGGGGTCAGTTAACAATGCTGGTGCGAGATTACTTTTCAAAAATTTATTAATATCTTCACAAAAAGGACAGTCTTTCATGAAGTGATCATCTCCATACAACAAGCAAGGATACTTAGCCTTCTGTTTAGGTTTTGCATAATTCTATGGGGTAGATGTTTTGGTACTCTCCTTTTGGTTTCTAGTTTTTTTACTTTTACCTTTTCCTTTCTTATTATTTCCTGGTGACTGTGAGGATTGAATTGCATTCACCTTGACGAAAACTATAGGATTAGAAAAAGCTGTAGTTGAAGTAATATGTGGCTTAACAAGCTTGAATATAGATGAAGGTTGGATTGTGCCAACAACACCATCAACATAGTCTCTATAGGTGGCTTACTAGGGTCAGTGTTGGGGCGAGGAGCATGAGGAATTAAATCATATAAAGTTCTAGACTAAGAGTAGACTAGGTCTAAATATTGGGCCCGGATAATATCATTCTCTTCTATGACAACACCACCCATAGCCACATCACAGGAAATAAGTGAAAAAAAGGACTTATTGAACTAGTCGGCCAAAAGTTGATCTGGAATGGGAGCCTTGATTAACTTTCAACACCTCCTCCATTCATGGATATGATATGATATGTGAGTGGAGGTATTTTGTCAAAGAGATTTCAATGTATCTATACTAGTATCATACCATATAGGTAACTGGAAGTGAGTAAGAAATATTGTTTCCAAAGACTTAAAATCCACAAACGAATGTTGTGGAATCTCAATGTACCATTTTGCGGCCATGCCGGTCAAAGCTCTTTGGAAGAGTCTCAATCAAATAGAATCATCCATAATGGAGTTGGATGAGCACCACAAATGGAAAGTCATCATGTGATTATTTGGATCTTCGCCTTGTTTACCATAAAACATTGGGATGTCTGATGGAAGTTTGACCGGGATGATAGGCCAAAATGGATCATGTTGGATGGGATCATTTATTAATTTGTATAGGTAAGGTAAATCCAATGTATCAAAAAATCGAAGTAGCTGATTGGCTTGGGGGTAATTATAATATTGATAAGGTAAAGCCACCGCTGTAGGACTAAAGGTCTGTTGAGGTTGACCGTAAAACCCACCAGGATCATTTTGACTAATAAAGGGTGATTATACCTGATTTATTCCAGCTTGAGGCATTTAAGTAGGTTGAGCCCATCGATTGGTAACTCCTCCGGGATAAGGGACATATAGAGGATTGTTTTATTGTTCCCCGCTAAGGTATTGATTACCAATGTTAGGCTATTGTGGAGGGACTAAATCTAAAATAGGAGGTTGGGAAGTAGGACTAATAGGACCATGACCAGCATGACCACTAGGTCCAATAGCTGGAGGGGGGAAATGTGAGATATTACATAGAACAGGAACATAAGACCCTCTAGCTAGTTGGGAAGTAGGAGGGACAAATTGACTCCCAACATTCAGAAAACTTATGGAAGGAATAGAATCTCCTCCCACAGGAGGATTTGGTAAAGCATTTTGAGCTGACTAGAGTGCTATCGAAGGAGTAGCAAGTATAGACACCATAGGTGCAGCTGGAGGGTTAGCTGGGACAACAACAGAAGGAATATTCAATGACCTACCTAAAATATCACTAGGTAGCAGGTAGGGGAAAGGTATTCTAGAATCCTGGGTCAACACAATGACCAACACATTTACGGTAGAAGCAGTACCAAACTGAGAGATGGCTTGACTAAGGGTAGTTTCCCAAAATGGAGAATTAGGCCCAAATATGGGAACTACCATCTCATCGAGCTAAAATTCATGGATCCCAGCTCCAAAAAGAGTCGAGACAAAAAAAGAGGCATTCCAAGATAAAGGTTGCTCAGTTAGTGGTGGTCCTGAAAGGTCCGTCAAGGGAGCATTGAGAGGGCGAGATTTAGCTACTTCATCTTCCACTAGAATTCCTTCCATCTCTGGCATAGAAGAATTACCTGCCTCAGAATGGTTCTCCATGTCTCTTTCCATTCGATTTTGAGTCAGATGATTTAGAGGAATTTTTAGTGATAATCCTTGTAATCGATGGGACCTCCTCCACAAGAAAACATCCAGTTTATAAAAATCAAACTGATGTGAAAGGTAAAAGTATCTATCTAAGAAAGAAAGGCAAACCCTACTTAGTCTAAAGGAACAATCATAAGTTGTTATAGGAGTGGTAAAAAGTCAAAATCCTCACAAGATTGTCAGACCACCACAACTCGGTATATACCGTAAGGTCAAACAGTAGAGCAGTACTAGGAGGATTGGGACCATACCATTTCTTGAATACGCAGCTACCTAAATAGTACATGCGTAGTAATATCCTCAAGTGATGTTCTCGATGTATTGCAGTGATAGGACGGTAAAATGGCTATGCTCATATGGTCTCAGGATCCCTAAAAGTGTCTCCCTATATACACAAGGTACGTGGGAGCTCCACTCTGTAGTAGTGTTGTCTAATGCATAACCGTTAGAAAGGGGAATTGTTATATACAACTAGGTACGTGAAGTACCTTTCTATATATCTCAAGGGTACCTAAAATTCCATTCGATATACCAGCGGTACATGAAAGCCACATGATCCCTGGGATGAAATGCAAGCAAAAAATGACAAGTCATACGCTTAAATATTTCGGAACACGTCTCTAACCTATCACACCTTTCTAAAAAAATTTAACCTAAGTCCAATGCTTGATTTTATCTTTTTAGTTAAGTGAATGCATTAGGTGAGTACATAAAACTTAAAATCATGCAGCATTCTTGTGCAAATTTTCCCTTTCACTTTCGTAAAATTCCTACTTATTGGAGGGATAGAGATTCGATTTCTACTTAATCTAGAAAAACTAAATCCCAAAAAAACAAAAAATAACTAAGTATTAAAATGTATTGCAAGCCTAGATGACTTGAAAATAAAAGTTCTGGAAAGGGAAATGCCAAGATCTCTTTTTGAAAGAAAAAGCTATGATAACTACTCAACACACCATATTTTCCAATTTACTTCAAAGCATAATGAAATTAACACAACACACTTTTTCCTTTTTGTTTGAGAGTAAGGGCAGTTAAAAAACAAGCAGACTGTAAACACTTGAGGGTCTAAAAGACCAACTAAGTCTCTACCAACTCAAACTTAATCTTAACCTAGAACTTTCTCTCAATTTCCAAAATCAAAGAATGAAAACAACTCAAATAAAACTAATAAAGAAATTAAAAGCAAATCTACTTTCTTTCAATTTGATTAAACAAAAATTCAGAGATCTGGATCTACACTTCCTTTTCAGTATCCTTCTTTAACCAAAAACAAAAATACAAGAAGCACACAAGCTAGTTCAACTAGTTCTTGGGGGTATAACCCTAACCAAACCTAATTGAATACCCATATTTCAATTCAAGGATGAAATTGATAGTAACAAGCCATAATCAAGTCCAGAAATTAAAAAAAATACAAATTCCAAGTTTGAAAAATGCATTAGGATTTAAACCCTACTTGGCACTGCTTGTTGAAGGTGTTGCATAGAGCGTTACTAGTCTGGTAACATTTGTGGTCCACATGAACAGAGCGACAATAACGCTTTTTGTCCACTGGATTAGAGTAGTGGCACTGCTTGTTTCCTCTGCAGAAAGTGCAATGACCTCCTTTGGTACACTACCCAGGTGCGGTGGTGCTTCCAAGTTCCAAATAAAGACAAAGAGAGAAAAATACAATGTTAGATATCAATTTACTCGCATCAAATAATGATAAAAATCTAAGAAATAAAACATACGAGGCATATTTGGACAGATCTAAGAAGATCTGATCAATCTCAAACCAAATCCAACTAAACAACTAGCAGATATGATTAATGGATAAATTGAAGTTTGAAACATAAGAAATAACTAAGAATCAAGAAAGAAAAGAATTTCTAGACACTCTCCCCAATATGGTCACTAGATTTGTTGCTAGAAATTCCTATCGTCTGTGAACAGAAGTTGTTTCCCTAGCTTCAAGTCCTTACATCTAGAGCAAATCAGTTACAACAATGAGAAGCACTTCCCCTAATATTGATAGATGCTTAGAATGGATCTTTAACTTGTTACATGATGTAATGTACCAACCTTCTAGAATAATAGATCTACACAATTTACGTGCAAAAAACACATCACAAAAGCATACAAGAATAAAGTACCAATTATGATCTATAATCCTATATTGATGACTAAGGAATTCAATAATAAAACGAGTGATTAATACACAATATGATTTATGGGAAAGGAAATTTCATTGAATTAATAGAATAAGAGAGAGATTACAACCAAGATCCTTAGTTTTGCGAAGTCTCTCCTCAAGAAAGATCTTTCCTCCAAAGCTTCAACTTGTCCACTTAATTCCTTACTCTCCTTTGCTAGATTTGGCTAGATTTTAGGTGTTGTAGCATTATCTTCCTCCCTCTAGCCATGGGGGGTGAGCCACGATTTATAGCAATGGAAGGATAGGGATGGTTTAGATTATTGTGGATGAGGTGGAGGGGAGATCCTACACAGAGGGATCGTGAGTCCAGGTGGTCCAAGAGTCTATGGGTTAGGTTTCCACAAAGCTGACGTTCAAGAAGCTTCGTGAAACTTCTATTTTTATATTTAAAACTCAAGCACCGCTCTTTGTCAACTAAGAAAGATCATTACCAATAGGGCACCGCTCATTTTGAAAAGGAAAGTGGTAGTGGCATCGCTTTTTGTTCATGGAAAAAAAGTGTTACAGACTTAGTTAACACACTTTGTCCACAAGGAAAGTGCGGTGGTGGACTAAAGATTTAAACCACTGATCCAAGTCCAATTTAACTTCATAACTTGGATAATGGAGGATAATTCTGATGTTTTGTTCTCAGTACAGGATGATGACGAGAAATATGTATAACATATAACCTCCTCCAATGAACTGACACTAACTTGTTGGCATACAGTGCGATACTAAATAAGCCCTCCAAATTGAAAATGAAATCTCCAAATTGTTTTTATTTTGTTAATACAAATAAAAACATATTATTTGTGTTAACTAAAGTTGGTAATTTGGTTAGTTTGAAAATGCAAAATATAGAATCTGTATCTTTTGTAAATTAAGAAAAATTTGCAATTTGTTTAGTAGAAAATACAAAATATAAATTATTTTGTAACTAAAATATAACATAAACAAAGCTTTTAAAATTATATTTATGATTACAATATGTTAGTTGTTCAAGTGTAAAAGTAGTACAACGTTATGAGCTTATGCAATTCTTCAAATCTAAAAGTTAGATATGGCCTTGATTTTCATACAGTTTCTGGACAAGACATGTTGAACAAGGTAACATTTGACATGTTGTTACCATTTTTAACCACTCATGGTTAGTACCAATCAATTGACGATGTATGCTAAAGATCTTACCCTTCCACATTTGAAGGTGGTTGATATAGGATAGTCTGGTGGCATAATTCCAAAATAAAATGACACTCTTCAACTACACAGATCTTTGTATACTTTGTAGAAAATGCTTCATCAATTTGGTTGGAGTGACATTCAATAGCCTACAACCTGTTAGTTTTTCAACTTTAAGCTAGCATTATTAGGATATTTAACTGAGAGAATAACAAGTACAACAATCAAACACAAGAGACAATGAACACAGTGTTTTTCTTCAGCGAAACCATAAATGGAGAAAACCCTGCAACTTCCTCAGAGATAGAATCAGCACCAAAACATTAAAATCCCAAAACAGTTAGTGATCTCCCGACAACAGTAATCTTCTTCTTGTCTAGCCCTAGTGTCTTATCCTTCCTCAACTATGCGCTACACTTGAGTGTGGATGAGTTGTGTGATAAATAGAGACTCCAGTTCTCTATTTATACTAATCCTGACATGACTAAAACCCTACCAGGGCCGACCTCTACTAGGAGAGTCTAATAACCCTAGTGCCCCAGAACTACGGGGACTTTAACCCTTAGGCAATCAGAGGGTTACCCACAATGACTTGACATGAATTATTTACATTATTGATCCTCCTGATTGGAACATCGGGGCATGACAACATGACTCAATTACATTATAGATACATCCTGGAATAAACATCAGGTTACAATACATAAGATACATAAATGAATACATTTCGAAGTTACAAATACATCAACACTCCCTCTTAACTAGGAAGGTATTCTTTCGACACATTTTCAGCACTGGTCTTCTTCTCTGTATCAACTGGATCATATCGTCATTTACATATCAATTCTTCTAAGTATTCAAGTCATCTTTGCCTTCAAGTCATATTCATCTTCAAGTCATCTTCATTCTTCGAATCTAGATCATCTCTCGATCTGGATCATCATGGGACATCATCATTGGATCTGGATCATCACTCGATCTAGATCATCACTGGGCATCATCACTAGATCTGGATCATCACTCGATCCGGATCATCACTATTGGATCATCATGGCTGGATCTCGATCATCACTCAATCTGGATAATCACTGGTGCTATCTCATGATTCTTCTCGTCACAAGAAGTTCTACAGAGCCAACCCTTTTTCATGTTGGTTGTAGGCCTAGCCTCCATGTAGGTATTCTTTAGCACTTATATCTGACACTAAGTCAGAATGGCCTGCCCAGCACTTACATCTAACCTACTCGTCAGAAAGGCAAGCCCAACACTCACATTTGATCATGTAGGAACCAATCCTATAATCATATCAGAAAGGCCCAGCACTCACATTCACCAGCATGGCAGGGAATCAAACTACTATCATCTGTGAAAAGGCTCAGCACTTACAACCACCAGCATGATAGGAACCAAAACTACTATCATATGTGGAAAGGCATAGCACTCACATCCACTAGCATGGTAGGAACTCAAGCTACTACCATCTGTGGAAAGGCACAACACTTACAATCACCAGCATGGTAGGAACTCAAACTACTACCATATGTGAAAAGGCACAACACTTACAATCACCAACATGATAGGAACTCAAACTACTATCATCTATGAAAAGGCTCATCAATTACAACCACTAGCATGATAGGAACCCAAACTACTATCATCTGTGGAAATGCCACTACACTTACATCTGATCATGTAGGAACACATCCCTCAGTCACATCAGAATGGCTCTCAGTCCTAGAGTGAGGATTCCTAGTACCTCACTAGGTAGCTCCATTCAAAGAATGGCGGTAGCCCTTATATCTGACACCAAGTCAGAATGGCCAGCACTCATATCTGACATGGGAGGAACCTAATCCTTTAGCCATGATATAATGGCTCAGCCCTTACATCTGATCAAGTGGGAACACATCCCTCTATCACATCAGAATGGCCATGCACTCATATATGATCATGCGAGAGAACATCTCACGGTCATATCAGAATGGCCCTCAGTCCTAGACTGAGTTTTCTTGGTACCTCACCAGGTAGCTCCATTCAAAGAATGTCAATAGCCCTTATATATGATCATTTAGGAATCAATCCTAAAGTCATATCAGAATGGCTCACCACTCACATTTGACCTACTCGTTAGAATGGATACTGATCTCAGCACTCATATCTGTCATGGAAGGAACCAATCCTCTCACCATGACAGAATGGCTCAGCCCTTACATCTGACCATGGAAGGAACCAATCGTCTCACCATGTTAGAATGGATATGGAACTCATCACTTTCCCTTAGAGGAAGCCTCGATCTTGAGAACACCAAGCTTCTCCTTGAAGTACTTGAACTTCAGCCTACCCAATGGCTTCATCAATACATCAGCTATATGTTCCTCCGTTGCAACATACTGGAGCTTCACTCCTCACCTCTGCACCATATCCCTGATATAGTGATACTTGATCTTGATATGCTTCGACTTATCATGGAACACTGGATTCTCTGACAACTTCACGCAACTCTGGTTGTCACAATGTATACAAGTAGCATCCAACTGGAGATCAAATAAATCAAACAGTATCTTCCACATCCATAATACCTCACAACTAGCTAAACAAGTTGCGACATACTCTGCTTCAGCTGTACTCAGTGCCACAAAGGATTTCTTCCTTCTAAACCAAGAGATCACACCTGATACCATACTGAAGCAACACCCTGAAGTGCTCTTCCTATCGATGGCACTGCCTGCCCAATCTGAATCAACATAACCCTCTAGGTTAATCTTCTAATTTGAATCGTACTTGAGCCCATAATCAACTGTACCCTTCAGGTACCTTAGAATATTCTTTGCAGCAATCAAGTGAACATTTCTCAGATCTATCAAGAACTGGCTCAAGGTGTTCACAGCAAAGAAATTGTCTGGTCCCGTGTTCGTTAGGTACATCAATGACCCAATCATCTAGCGATACATCATAGCATCAACTGACTATGATGAAGAATCACTCAATAGCTTCAGGTTCGATGCCATAGGTGTGGCCATAGCCTTGCAGTCCATCATCCCAAACCTCTTTAGGATCTCTATTGCATACTTCCCTTGTCCAAGGAATATTCCATCTGTACTCTGCCACACCTCCATACCTAGAAAGTAATGCATCATACCCAAGTCCTTCATCTCGAAATCAGTAGAAATCTTTCTCTTCGTATCAATAATCAACCCATATGTACCTGTCACAAATAAATAATCTACATATAGTAGAAGAATCACTGGGTTTCCATCTTCAACCTTGTAGTAAAGGTTGGAATCTGCCTTACTCTTGGTAAAGCCCAAACTAGATAGAAAGCTGTCAATTCTGTGATACTAGGTCCTGGGTGCCTATTTCAAACCGTACAGGGATTTCTTTAATCTGCATACATGAGATTCTTTGTCATGTGTCTCAAAATCGAGTGGTTGTTCTAAATACACTTCCTCTTCTACTACACCATTCAAGAAGGCAGTCTTGACATCCATCTGGTGTATCTTCCATTTCAACACTATAGCCAAAGCAAGTACTGATCTGATGGAAGTGTATCTGGCTACAGGTGCAAATGTTTCTTCATAGTCTATTCCTTTTTTGTGAGAGAAACCCCGAGCCACAAATTTTCCTTATACTTTTCAATGCTACCGTCTGCAGCATGCTTGATCTTATAGATCCATTTGGAAGTTACAACTGACTTCCCTTCTGGTCTTGGGACAACATACCAAACATCATTTTTCATGATCGATTGATATTCTTCGATCATAGCATCCTTCCATTCTTTCCATTTTTCCACTTCTTCATAACTGGAAGGTTCTTTGTCAATGAAATCACATAGTAGAGCTACATACCCAGAGCAGGATCTGGTCCTCTTTCTTTCTTTATGATTCTCTTCTGGAGCCCCATGTATTTCCGCACCTTGGATAAGTTCTTGTACCCAAGCAGGTTTCCTCTTATGAGTATTCTTCTCTAGAGGTGGATCTACAGGTCTTTGTGGTTCTTCAAATTCTCGATCTTCTTCTTGAGCTTCTTCATTCATGGTTGTATCATGAATTCTGGGTGCTTCTGCTTCTTCAGGTTCTTCAGCAGGTATCTTTCTGGATTTGTTGTAAGCTGTGTCTTCATCAAATGTCACATCCCTGCTGATGTCAATCTTCTTGTATCCTAGGAAATAGATTCTGTAAGCCTTCAAGCTTTCAGAGTATCCCACGAATATACCCTTCTTTCCTGAAGGATCTAATTTTGTCCTTTTCTCCTTTGGGATGTGTATGTACACAGGACAGCCGAATATTCTGAGATGGCTGACTTTTGTTTTCTTCCTAGAGAAGACTTTTTCAGGAGTCTTGTTCTCGAGTACTCTATGTGGAGTACAGTTCTATACATACACCATTGTTCTGGCAGCTTCAGCCCAAATATGCATAGGAAGATATTGGTCATGAAGCATTGCTCGTGGCATCTTCCATGATATTTCTATTCTTCCTTTCTGCAACCCCATTCTGTTGTGTATTATAAGGAGTGGATAAATCCCTCTTAATCCCTGAGTATTTGCATAGCCTTTTGAATTCATTTGAAGTGAATTCTCCACCATTTTCTGATCAAAAAGTCTTGATCTTATTTTCAGTATGGTTCTCGATCAAGGCTTTGAATTCCTTGAATTTGCTAAATACTTCGTCTTTGTTCTTCATTAAGTAAACCCATGTCTTCCTAGAAAGATCATCAATAAAAGAAACATAATATGCATACCCGCTTAGTGAGTTTGATGACATTGGACCACATACATCGGAGTGCATGATTTCCAAGATGCCTTTCTCTTTGCTTTCACTACTTGGAAATGTCTTCTTTGTATTCTTCCCTTTCACACATCCTTTGCAGACCCCATCATGTTTTGCTTGGATTTTTGGAAGACCTTCAATAGCTTTGCTTGCAATAGGTAGTGCTATGTAATGCACATGTGCAAGCCTTCTATGCCAAAGTTCATTTGGCTCTACTGTGTCATGGACCAATGCTTGTTCTGGATGGCCCTTCAATTTGTACAATCCTCCTTGTTCTCCAATCACTACCGCATCATCGATAGTATTTCCTCTAGGCCACATAATGACTTGACCATCTATGAATGCAACCCTCATTCCTTTTGCATCCAATGCTGATATGGATAGAATGTTCTTCTTGAGTCCTGGTACAAACAATACTTCCTTCATTGTTAGAGACTTACCAGAGTCTAGTTTATATGAATATTCCCCACTACCTTTTATTGGATATTAGTAGCCATCTCCTAGCTTCACCTTGTGAGGTGATTCATGTTCTGACTCACAAAGGATTCCTTGAATACAGTCATATGTTTGGAATCCCCACTATCTATAAGCGAATCATCACTACCATGAGTAATGTTACCTGTGAAAGCAGAAATCAAAACATATTTATCCTTGCTTGAAGTATATTCACTTTCATATCTGGATCTTTTCTTGGATGGTTCATCATCCTCTGCAGCACGAGGATGATGTCTTCTTTTGTTCCCCTTCTTCTTATGAGAGTGGACCTTGTTCTTAGGATAGTCTTTTACAAAGTGTCCTTTTTCATCACATGTATAACATCTCAATCTAGATAGGTCCTTTCTATTGTTATCCTTAGAATAAGAGTTCTTACCTTTGGAGTAATGAGGATTTCTTCTTCCCTTCTTGGAGTGAACTATGAGGGCTTGATATTCTTCAATTCCCATCTTCTCTTCTCGGGCTTCTATCTGAGCTTCTTCTTGAGAGCATTCTTCCCATAGTCTGTTGAACTTGACTAACTTCTTTCTTGTTCAAATTCCGTGGATGAATGAATCCCATGACCTAGTAATTCCATTCAGTGTTTGTCATCACAATCTCTGCATTCTCCACTTCTTCATATACAGCTTCTAATTGTTCCTTGATATGAGAAACCCTTGTGAAGTAGAACTGGATAGTCTCTACATTCTGAATCTTCACATTCTTCAATTGATTCCTCATAGTCATCTTCCAGTTTATGTTCTTCCCTTCAAACAACTTGGTTCGGGCATCAAACATAGCTTTAGGTGTCTTGAGAGAGGACACCTGTGGGATAAAGTGATCCTTGATAGAATCAGCAATGATCCTCCTTTCCATAACCATATTCTTCTTATGTAAGGCCTTTGCCTCATCTCCCTCTGGAATTAAAAACCTCCTCATGGATGTAGAAGTCTAACTCATTCTCTTCCAAGACCAAGGAGATCCTATACTTCCAGGCTCGAAAGTTGTCAGCTCCCTCAAGATTTTCATCAAGCTTGGTATGGTGAGACATCTTAAACTGAGAACCTCAAATGGAAATACAAAAGCTTTTAGATCTTACCAGGTCAACATGTCGGATCTGAAACTTAAGCTGAAATCCTGTAGAGTTGGTTAAGGAGCAGATTAGGGTTTTTCTTTTCTAGAGATCTATTCACCCAAATGCTTTGAAATTTGTCCCTAACTTCGATTTTGGAGAGGAGATCAATCCAGGCTTGGGCTAACTAAAAAATTCCTCTTCTATAAAAAGCCCTAATTTTCGGCAGTAGTGACAGGTCCAAAACTGAAAAACCTCAAAATTGGATTCTGCTTTGACAGAAAGATGTGCCCTAAGGAGGAGAGTTATTCCACCTTACTTTTGCTAAAAATCTATGGAGGAAGTTCCACAAACTAGGAAGCCATAGTTCCCATAGCTGCACAGTATCTTATTCTCAGGTTAGCTCTGATACCATGTTAGTTTTTCAACTTTAAGATAGCATTATTAGGATCTTTAACTGAGAGAATAACAAGTACAGCAATCAAACACAAGAGAAAATTAACACAGTTTTTTTCCTCGGGGAAACCATAAATGGAGAAAACCCCGCAACTTCCTCAGAGATAGAATCAACACCAAAACAGTAAAATCCCAAAATAGTAAGTGATCTCTCGACAGTAGTAATCTTCTTCTTGTCTAGCCCCAGTGTCTTCTCCTTCCTCAACTATGCGCTACACTTGAGTGTGGATGAGTTGTGTGATAAATAGAGACTCCAGTTCTCTATTTATACTAATCCTGACATGACTAAAACCCTACCAGGGCCGACCTCTACTAGGAGAGTCTAATAACCCTAGTGCCCTATAACTGCGGGGACTTTAACCCTTAGACAATTGGAGGGTTACCCACAATGACTTGACATGACTTATTTACATTATTGATCCTCACGATCGGAACATCGAGGCATGACAACATGACTCAATTACATTATAGATACATCCTAGAATAAACATCGAGTTACAATACATAAGATACATAGATGAATACATTTTGAAGTTACAAATACATCAACACAACCCAAAGTAATGGCATAAGAAAAGCCAATGTGAGATGGCTTATTTAATTTAATGTCACAACACTGAATAGTAAAAAGTAGTAAAGGATTCAATAAAAAAAAACATCAAATATAATATATGTTACTGTAAGTGCAAGAAAGTTAAATACAATGCCTACCATGTTTCCATTTAACAATTGATCACATTGTAGCTAGCATGCATGCCTCAATCACCCAAAATACTTTTCGATCCCTTGACTGAGAACCAATTACAACATTTCATCTCTTCATTGATATTTAATCATTTATCCCCAAAACAATCTCATCCACCAAAAAGTGGAAACTCAACATGCTCTACAAACTAGTATAGGTGTCCATAGT
The DNA here is from genome assembly GCA_001517045.1 of Pseudotsuga menziesii. NCBI lineage: Eukaryota > Viridiplantae > Streptophyta > Pinopsida > Pinales > Pinaceae > Pseudotsuga > Pseudotsuga menziesii. Next base: position 16,728 of record LPNX010011540.1, on the reverse strand, counting down.
TGTTCCCCTCTAAAAATGTGGCCATTTGTTTAAATTATAAAATGAGAAAACCCATGATCTCTTATTCTTATGGTAATTTTGACATTGAATTTTCCCTAGACATATTCAGCTAAAAAATAATAGCAGAACTACACCCGTTTGAAGTCACAATGGCAAAAACAAAGTCATATATTTCTCAATTTTAATTAATGTAAATGCTTCATTTCAATTGATATGTCCCACCATTCCTACAACTTGTTAAGATCAAATGCATTGATTTTTTTCATAAGTTGAACATGTTTCCCTCCCATCCAAAGTTTTGTATGTGAGTTGTTTTCTTTTTGTGTCTTTGGGTATATTCAGCATAAATGCTTTTTATTTCAATAATTGCTCCATATTGATGGTGCATATCATTTTTCCCAAACTTTTTCGTCTCCCCAAGCCTATTCTGATAAAAATCATACCTAGCATCTAACTTCCAATCACATAAAGACCATGGTTCAATTATAAGTTTATAGATCGACAATTTGTTCATGAATTAGGTGAATCAGATGAATTCTCCTATGAATTACATAAGGAGAAATAGTGTGATTGTCCATATCAGCATAACACAGTTTAATTAGATCGCAAATCTATGAGGAGAAAACCGTATTGAAAATAGATTTGTGTAAACAACAAAACTAAAAGTTAGATACATAAAAACATCAAACCAATCTACAGATCTTCCTAAATTGCGATCCCTAGGTAGACTTAGAGCCTGTGATCATTTTAAGCCATCAAACATCCCTCGCAACCTTAGTAGTTACATTTGGATTTCCATCTGTATCACCTCCCATTCAGGAACCAAATCTGATAAGAGTGCATGTAAAACGAAGAATCCTTATATATATGTTGACCTTCTATCCTTTGGATCCTCCTCTTCACACATATTTTGAGGAGTTGATGGCATTTTTAGGAGAGCGTGCTATCTTGGATGCCACACATGCCACATGTGTCTATCTTCACACATATCTTATCACTTGCTTTGCAAGTTTCTCTTGGGAGATGACACATGTTTTCCTTTTTCATCCTCTTGGCAATATTTTGGAGACTTTTTTTTTCATTCAATTTGATCTTGGAGGATACAAAGGGGACAAACCTCACATTTGTTGACTTCCTCACACGTGTGGGATGTAGGGACTTATTGTAGACATGTTTCACCACTTTTATTTTGGAGCACTGCTCTCCTAGAGTATTTTTTTAATTCTTATTTGGTTTGACATGGTCTAGCTTCTATTTTGAGGGAGGTTCCATCTTGCCTTGAAATATCATGCAATGGAGATTGTACATGTGGCATTATTCCACCTTTATTTTTTATTATTCATTGGAGAACTGCTCTCCTAAAGTATTTTAATCATTTCTAGTTGGTTTTACATGGTATAGCTTCTATCTTGAGGGAGGTTCCCTCTTTCCTTGAAATATCAGGCAATGGAGATTGTACATGTGGCATTAGTCCACCTTTCTTTTTTATTATTCGTTGGAATTTTCCTCTCTAGTTGGTTAGGAGGATATCATTGGTTTATGTTTCTCTAGGATAGATATTGGAAATATTATTATTTGTATTTGTGGAAGATATCAAACCTAAACTCTATATAATGGAAGCTCCTAAACTTTTAATGGTTATTGAAAATGTTCATAAGCTATGGAGATATATTATTGTTCTAATATATTTTGAAAGGCAATGAATAAGGTGTTTCTTCTTGCATGAGGAAAATTTATGGATGATAATTGAGGGAATGCTGTTTACTGCTTGTGAATTATAGAGTTGAGGTTCAAATCTAAGGTGGAGTGTCACTATTGAAGTGAACTAGATGTGAATGTTCCTCCCTCCCTAGCATTCTTGTTATTTTATTACATAAATGATCTTTTCATTGCAATAGAAAATTGTTTTCTTTCCAATTGATTTTACTAATTAAATAGGTTATTGAATCTCAATTTGAAAGTAGATCTCGGGACTTTTTCCCTTTGCAAATATTCGATGCCATTTCCCAACAACATTAGGGTTCAAGTGATATCATATTGGCTGTTATTTTCACATTGATATTTGATTAAAAGAGACCTCTTAGAAACCCGTATGACCCATCAATCCAATCTAGAAATTAGACACTAGTTTCCCCCTTTCAACAACCATATGATATTAAAAAATAACTTTTATTTTCTACATTACAATCAGAAAATTATGAATAATACAATCAAAATTTTAGATTGTATTTAAAGTCCTAAAAACCTTCATTTATCTATCATCTTGTAATCCCAAAATCAAATATTATTTTGGCCTCATAATATCACTGTTTCATCCAGTGTTATCGAAATCGGTCAGTCTGACCAGTTTAGAAGGATTCTAGGTCTAGTTCGGTGCTTGAAATGCCTATTACCACCTAATTTGTACTTAGTCGGTGTTATCAAGTGAGCTTGGTAAACCGAACAAAGATGATTTGTTCGGACTTCAGAAGACCTTCAGACTTGTTTTTGGGAAGTGTTTTTTTAATCTACCACATGTTCATACCCCCTTGGGGGAGTTGTAATAAAATGTTCTAGCATGGTAGTGTGTGTAAAAGACTTAGTCTCTTGGACTTCATTTGTCAATCCTATCAGCCCAAAGTGTTTTTTCCCTTGGTTATTATTGGTTGTTAAATAAATGACTGATAATTTCTGAGTTTTTCATTCAATACCTCCAAAGTTGGGGTGGTCGGCTTGGCATTTAGTACTATTGAGGTTATTAGAGTCTATGTGTCAATGTATAAACATGCTAGGCATTATGGTCGAGTCATATGAACATGTGCTAAGTTCCCCTAGGTTTTGTTTTTTTTTATTTTTTTATTTTAATTTTTCCACAAAACTTAGGCCATTTTTTAATAGTCTAATTGGAAAAATTGGTCTTGTAATAAAAGTGGGGTTAAAAGTTAGATTCAGTCATGGGGATGCTCATTTTATAACTCAGAGCACCCGGTAAACCCATAAACCCACTTTTCCTAAGTTTTGAGTGATTTTTCCATCACTCAGTTGAGAAAATCCAAAAAAATCAAATATTAATTAATTTAATTAAAAATTAATTAAATAATAGAGCAAATCCAAATTCCTAAATCAGTGGATTTTGCTCCATTTTGACTGAAGTCAATCTCATTGGCTTCAGTTTGACCAGGAGTTCCCACTCCTTGACTGAAGGCATGATGTGGGATGAAGAGGAGCTTAAGTGGCTCATGCAGATCTAGGGTTGTGCCCTCCTTTTTCTCTCCTCCACACGTGTGGATCAAACTGGGAGTTGTCTGTTGGTTGGTTCAGTTCACTGAGTGAGGTGTCACTTCGATTTGTAGTTCTAGTTCAGTTAGACTCAGTTCATCCAGTTAGACTCAGTTCATGATCAAATCAGACTCATTTCACCATCAGATCAACCTCGGATTGACTCTTTGACAGCTTCAGTCTCTCTTTCAGTCAGGCATGCGCCCCCTCTGGACTAGGGTTTCAATTTTTGCTATAAATAAAGCATATTATCCTCCCTTCCAAGCTAGTTAGAGTCATATTGAAGAGCTATTGCTATTGTACTGTTGCTATTTTTCATTTAAAATAAAGAAATTTAGCTTTGGAGGCAATATGGTGTCATGTTATTATGTGTGAGAGCATTGCCATGTTTCACTGAGGTAACCTGTATCTGTGTTCATAACTTGCTTATTTTGATATTGTGGATCCAGTTCTAAAAGATTGATAATAAGTTTATTATGATCTTGATAGGAAAGGAATATGTTAATAATTTTATTGGCTATCTCTTTTTCTTTTATGCATGTCTAGAGATCTATATTTAACATGTTTTATAAGTTTATATGCATGCTATTCTAATATCTCAGTTTATATATTAACCGGATCTCACAAGCATCTTGGCAAACCTTTGGATTAGTTGCAAGTTCCTATCTTGGAGAGGGTGCTGATCTAGTTTGCTTCCTCACTTTCTCCAAAACTTTTTCAAAGGAATAGTCCCTCAACATTCCACTGGAAAGCTCCACGGTTGATCTTCAAGGCTACAAGCTTGCCTTCTTCTCTTTCTCCTCTCAAATATTGAAATTTTAGCTGGTTACTTTGTTCATAGATTTGATATTGTTTAGATATATTATCTTAAAGTAAATTTAACATAGATCTATCTTCTCAAAGCCCATAATCTAGATCTTGTTCTTAAAAGATTTCATAAGCATTCTAGATCTAGCTTTAGGAAAATCGTCCTTTTTGCATGGCATTTTAAAGAGAATTTGCAGCTTGCATGCATTAGATTTCTAATTTTTGTTATAAAAGATAAATCCAGCAATCAGTTCACATCATATTGGCTGCCTAAAAGGAAAGCCAACATCCCAAGGAAAGCTTGCTTTCCTTGGTTCTTTTTTTACCTTTTTTAACTAGTTTTAACTTAGATTTTTTTGGTTAAAAGTAAGACAACCCAAAGGTACTTTCAGAGTGATTTTGGGCATATTTAATTCTAATAATATTTCTGGTTTTTAGCAGGTATAACAGAAAAGAGGAAAATTTGTTGTTCAAAAGTGACTTTTGGGCCATCCGAATCCCCCTAAAGGTCTCCCATTTGGACTAAAATATTTAATTTTTGCACATTGTAAGCTCTTGGTTTCATTCTGTATAAGAATCAAGAGGCATCATATCATTTTTCTGATATTGTAACCACTGGCAATAAAAAATAATTCCGAATAGGCTCTTTCGAGCGCATTCCCCATCCCCTCGAGGAGATTCGTGTCCTTTTTTTCTTTTTTTGCATTTTTCCTATTTCTCGCTCTAGATTAGTTTTATTTATGTAAAATAGTTTACTTTGATTACTTTCATCATATATTCTATATTATAAGTTCAAAGTAACTTTAATACTTACCCCATGACTTCCTGATTGACCGAAAAGGGGAAAGAGATGTGTGGTAGGACTAATTAGAGAACATGTGGTTTGTTTTATTTTTTGTTGCTTCATTATTCATTTTTGCAAGCAATCCTTAAAAATAAACCCCCTCCTTGATTCCCCAATTAAGGTCCTCTTGGACTGAAAGAGGTTCCTGGAGGGTTTTTCTTTCTAACAAAAATACATCCTTTAAAATTTACTAAAAATTACAAAGACTCCGATGTGTATGCTCTGCGTTTTGTCTGCGGCTCGTCTAATTAGTTAAGTTGCATCAAAAGAAACGTGAGTGACTACATGAAATAGGTTTCACTTTCCCCAATTAACCACCATCAGGAAAAAATCCAATGCCTCGAACAAACCGTAAGTGGTGGAAAAATACCCAAAGGAAGTGGGAACTCCTGGATAGTTACCTCGGGGCGCCGATCTCTATTACACCCTAGCGGGTGTATTATGAACACAGTCTCAGAGACTCCATTTATCCCACACATTCCTTGTGGTTAAGCGTGAAGGTTTTATTTTTGGACATACTCCAAGTACCCCTCGGGTATATCTGGAGTCCCCCTTTTCCTAATTTAATCCACTCATTTTTTCATATTAACTTAAAACGTACCAAGAGACAATTGCAAAACATTCACTCCAAGCACATGCAAGTACATTTAATTATTTTGTGACTCCATTTTAAGGCACTGGTTATCTGTTTAATTCTTTCGATATATATATTGTGTGTCATCATTGTGCTTACTTGTGTTTATTTTTCATCTTGTCATCTATGGTTCTCAATTGTTAATTTCAAAATCCTAATCAACTTATTCAATTTAATACCATCATAATAAATTAATTAGCCTTAGTAACTTAATAGGGTCTACCCCCCTTGGCTTCGTTAGGAGTTTGCCTAAACACAGGAGTCAAGAACAAGGTGACAGCCTTGACTTGGGACTTGCTTCCAAGGACACACCGAGTGGCTTGAATATTTCTGCCACGTTCCCCCCTAGGTGTGTGAAAGGCTGCAACACTTCCTGGAGAGTGTTTTTGACTCAAACCTCCCAAGAACTGGTCAGTTTCATACGGAATTGGTCCAAAATCGTCGAACCGAATGGTACATATTGTGTCATATGACAGTCGCTAAGGGGCCCACAAATCTCAAATTAAAAAATTAAAAAACTAAGCCTAAGGAACTAAAACCTCATTAGTAGTAGTATTATGCTTATTTTTTGGATTGTAGGGGCCATTTAGAGCCTCTTTGTTGATGTATCGTAGTACATAACTTTAGTGATGTATTGCATTCAATGTTATTTTGGTTATTTACACCTGTACTTGCTATATATATGAGAAACTTTACATATTTGTGTATTAATGGTTTGGATTCATATGTATTTACTATTCACATGAATACACATTTTTTTTACAAAATATGAATATTATGTGTTTTTAGTCTACCAGTTATTTTCCCAGTTTTTTCTCGGTTCCGGTCTGGTTCACATTTTGGGCTCTGTCGGTTCGATGACCAGTCTAGTTCTCATAACATTCCATCATTTGTAATAGGCTGAAATATTACAAGAGTAAATATGAAAATAAATGTACAACAACTAAACCACAAAAAATATTTACCCTCTATCCATCAAGCACCCTATCCATTCGGTATTTCCTTGGACCTAGAATGCCATAGGGATACCCCTTGAGCTAGAGAAGCACTAGCCTTATGAGAGAAAGATAAGGCTATCGAGGTGACAATGGATAGCTTCTCTAAATTCATATTTGGTTTCTCACATGAATGGTTGGGACTTTCACATTGAAGTGATAACCTAGGAGATGACAGGATGCTTATGGTGTCATCTGTCTATTTTTTTTTTTAACTCATAATTAATTTAGAAAACAAAACAAACACACAGATGCAATGATCATTCACACATGAAGTGCATGCAATACCATGGTGATTGCAACAATTAATATAGTTAATTTGGCAAACAAAAAAACACATAATGCAATGATCATGCACTCATGAAGAGCATACAATACAATGGTGGTTGCAACAATTAAGATAAATGTATCATCCTTATAAATTGATAAATGATTATATCTCATTTCAAAATATTTAACACTAACAAAAAAATGTAAATCCTTCAAGAACAAGATTTCTTTGAATAAAGAGTTGTTTTATTCATAGAAATTAAATTGTTGAGATCTTGAATTGTAAAAATCGAATCATTGAATGATAATGTTGAGTCATTAGGTTGTCCAAAAGGCTTGCCTGAAATTGAATAAGGAGGTCATTTTCATCAAAGTCTAATCATCATAAAATACAGCTTGAGGTGCATGATCAGTAATACCAACAACCTATTTAGTGTGACAAGTGAAAGCAAGCAAGTACAATCAAGCATGAGACAACTGCAAATTTGAAATGGGTTAAGGAGAAAAACATTTGCAAAAATCAAATCAAGAAATTAAAGAACTAAAATACTCCTGAGTCCTTACATGATTTAGATAATTGAAATGTTGATATTCAAAAGGAAATTGATCTCAAGCATAAACTAATCAATTCAATTCAACTAAAATTAATGGAAAAGGCGCAAGAAATGCTAACAAATGACAATTAAGAAAATGGTTGATACAACTCAGAAAATGGTTGATACAACTCAGGAAACAAATGACCTAATGTAAAAGGTGTATACTACTTGTCAGAAATAAGACCTAATGAAAATGGTTCACACAGATGCAATAAAATATATGGTTGATGATTCCTTAACTGGTTATGAGATGGAATCATTTAGTAATAGTCAATTAATTGTTGAAATTTTATTTGCACCAGGAAATTAACACAAATCTGAAAATTCACCTTCTTCCAATAAAGTTACTCAGATCTTAACCTTAGAATTTTCATCCTTTAGAGCTACTGTAAATAGATCTGTAAAACAACAGTAGAACAATGACAATAATTCATTTGTAGTAGCCCCCAAAATTCATGGCAATTCAAGGAGAAAATATACCAATCATTCCAATGAGTTTCTAGGCCTCTGGGGAAACTTAGGAGAAGGTATATTTTTTTCATTTTCAGGAGTTATTAGCATTGTTTCATCGTGCATTTTCTTAACCCTATATCCTATTTATATTCTCTACAGAGGAATTTGGTAGAGCCACAGGTTAGTGCATTCGTTTCACCCGTGATGGGAATTGACACATCGGTTGGAAAAAGTAAAAGTGAATTGGTGGGCTCTAAAAACACTTTGGAGGGAGATACTACATACATAATAAAAGGATTTGTTCGTTGGCGATCTACTGGGATTCAAATACTTATTTCTTCTACCGAATAGATATATAGGGTCAGTCTTCCTTACCAGTGAATGAGTTTAAAGAGCCCACACCTGCTCCTGTCTTGTCTCATTAAGTATGTAATATTTCTCTCCACCGATGAAACCTGACAAAATGAGTATGGCTCAAGGAAGGAAGGAAGGAAATATTTTAACATTTGTGAGGCTAAGAATAGCCTATGGGACAGTGTTTTCTGCAATTCAATCCTTTGTCTATACAACTTGATGATGAGCATTCCCATTTTTTCCATAGTCCCTTCATTAAATAAATCATCCCAATATTTATCTACCAAGACATTTGCTTACATGTCCCTATTGTCCTTGAAGGCTTCACATAGAAGCACATGCAATGTTGAAACTTTAAATACAATAAAATTATCTTTGGTTTGTTTCCCACCTATTTCGACTAGGTGGCAACCTCATGTACATTGAATATTTACATTCTGTGCAGTTTGTACCATGGAAAAATTCTAGGGATTTTTCATTTAGCAAGGGCAATTATGCCCCTTTTGTACACAAAATGTCCACTCCCCTACATGGGATAATTAATGTAACTTTATATGTCAGCATGGGTCATTCCTCTCATGATGTCACCATGGACTTTATTACCAGGGAAGTCCTATTCACTAAGTTTTCTTTTCCCCTTCCAGTTAATTTTGTTAATTAACAATTTTAATTGGTTGGGTTTTTCACTCACCAATCCTCGAAAGTGGTGAATTGGTGTTTTGATAATCAAGCCTATGAGGTGGCTAAGGTTTCAAGTTGTTTTCCATGACCATTCTAGCCATATCTTGTAGTCTTGCGGAATTTCATTAGAATTTTAATTTCTATTTTGATTTTTTCCTAATTAATTAACTTTACCATTTGGTGGTTAATTAATTAAGTTTTGATGTAATAATGTAATCTCTTTAACCTTGGCATTTTGTAATAGGGGCTATGAATGCAAATGAAAATGCTATGACACCCTCTAAGCCATTGGTTCAAATCTCATGTCATTATGACAAGGGGTTTGGAAGTTAGACCAATTTTGGTTAAGACAAGGTATTTTTTCCTAGGAAATTAAATTCTTAATTTAATTTCCAAGGGTTAAAAATTAAATTATTTGATTTTGAAGAAAAAAATCAAATAAGGCCATGGTAATTAGGTTTGGGAGGTGGCTAAGAATATTTAATTTTTATTTAAATAAACCCCCCCATGGTCAAAATAAAGTTTTGAAGATTTCCTAAATGGGGCGCCCCTCTTGCCTTAATAAAAGATTAAAAATAAAAGATTAAAAAGATAAAAAATAAAAATAAAAGATAAGAATAAAAAATCAAAATTTGAGTCAAAGGAGGCCCCAAATAAAAAATAAAATATTTAAATAAAATATTAAAAAGAGAAAAAATAAAAAATAAAAGATAAGAATAAAAAATCAAAATTTGAGTTAAAGGAAGCCCCAAATAAAAAATAAATAAAATAATAAAAAGATAAAAATGAAAGATAAAATAAAAGATAAAAAAATTAAAATTTGAGTCAAAGGGGGGCCCACTTGAGTCATGGAAACTCTAGATCTAAGGGTGAAACTTCATTGTGACATGGATTTATCTTTTTGACCATTGATTTGAAGTGGCACCTTTGCTTATGATTGGTGGATGGCTTGCAAAGTCAACAAACCTAGATCTAAGGGTGGAGGAGAGCTAGAGTTTAGATCTATGTTTTGGACCCTTGATTTGGGAGTGGGTTTGGGATCTTTTCAACTATAAAAGAGAGGGCCCTCCTCTCATTTTAAGATCATTCTTTGGAGCATGGTTATGTTGCCAAAATAATCTCTTCTCCCTCTCTTCTCTATTCTTCTCTCAAGCCCTAAGAGCCTCTTTGTATCAAACTTTTCCCTAGTTGGGCCATAATCAAGTGAAATCTTTGGAGGAACTCTTGTCTCATGGTGTTGGCTTTCCATTTTCAAATCTGAGGTATAACATTTCATTTGTGAGTTTATTTTTCATTATACATGCATAGATGCCCCTTGCAAAGGTATTTGCAAAGGGGATTTAGTTGTGAATGGTTATTTACATCTATTTTTGAGTAGTTTTAGCCAGATCTACAAAGGTCTTTGTAGATATTTTTATTTTGCTCACCTCTTGCTGTATTTTGTAGATTTTTCACAATTATTTTGTAGATCCAAGGGTTTGGAAGAGGGCCTCCCAGGCGAAGCACCTATCTTGCATTTTATCTTCAAGATCCATTCATTTATACAGAGTTTCATTTTGTATTTTGCATTTTCGCTCATATTTTTGTCACTGTTTTAAAACTAGGTTTTATTCACTGTATAGTGAATAAAACCCTTGTTTTAGGGCTTTCATTCATAGTATATTAGTTTGGTATTATAAATCTACAATTTATTTGTCATTTTAGGGCCTAAAAACCCATTTTTAGGCCACCAAATGTTCAAGTTTTACATAGTTTCAAGTTTGGATTTTTGCACTGTTTTTTCTAAGTTTTTGGGGCTAAATTCTAACATACTTTATGTAGTGTTTTCTACTGTAAATTCTAGTAAAGTGGGTCGCTGTATTTTGCAGGTTTTTACATAGGGGAGGAGGTGCTGCCAAAATTTCATCAGAAAAAGGCCCTAAAAGTTTTGCGTGCAAAAAGGGGTCCAAAACCCCATTTTTTCCTCTCTTTTCTATCATTTGTAAACCCCAAAGAGTAGTACTCTTAGCGTATTCTTCAAAGCTCTTTCAAATCATTTGTAAATCTTGTATATGAAGTTATAATAGTGATAGGATAAAACACTAGTTGTTAGATTTACTTTTCTGCAAGTCAATCTAGGCTTTGCTTTCTGTTTACCCACCATCTCTGTTAGAGGGATTGATGTGTGGTTATGTTAATTGTTTAGAATAGTTCTTTCATTTATGTTCATTTTTATTTCCAAGAACTTAGTTAGATTTACTTTCTATTGCAAAGAAGTAATTTTATAACTTTCCTTTCGGTGTATCCTCTATCCCTATCCGTTATCTCCCTTTAGGGAACTCGGATCAGGGTGTCAAAAACGAAAAGGTAGGGGCTTAGATTTAATTAGATAATGTTGGCTTATTTGTTTAAGTATTTCTATACCAAAGACATTTGCTTTGCCAGTCCAAGGTTCAAGTACCAGCACCTCCCGTAAGGGATACTGCTTCGTTGTGCCCTGTTGATAATTTTAAAAATTTACTTGCATGCTTAACCATTACAAGATTTAAAATTTACCCCTAAAATTAACCAACAACGAATTTAGCCCCTATTCCTCTACTCAGTTATCACCCTTCGAGGTACTCATGAGATACGAGAGGGGGTAGAGGAGTTTTAGTAATAGGCATCCATCACATTATTGCTTTAATCCAACTGAAAAATAGTGACCTTTGGAAGCCACGAGGGGTGAGAGACCGAGGGGGGTCTCATGGTGTCCGCGTCCTCCCTTGTTGGGCACCTGGCACTGGGGGTTTGATATGTGAGCTAAAGGTGGGTTTGTTCCCATTGGTTTGAGTGCAGCAGCACTCCACCTTTGGATTAAGGGGATATGTGGTAGGGGTAGACACACCACTGTTTGAAAACCTAATACAAGAAGAAAAACTGTAATAAAATTTACTAAAAAGAACAAGAAGCATTGAAAAATAGGCTCTAAACTCTCACAGGGATTTACAGTACATTTGCACTCCAGCGCTTTACTTTCAGTCTCATTTACTTTCAGTTTCATTTACTTTCAGTTCTGAAATTGTTTATGTGGTGAATGCTTAATAACTTAAAGATATTTGTTTAACTGTTTTAATTAATTCAACTTAAAGTCTTTCCATTTTCATTTAATGTTGGTTTAATAAATTTCATTTAAGCAATTTTCCTTCTGCTATCTCTTGTCTATAACTTGTAAATCTTGTTCATATTTGTCTAAACTGTAAGTATTTTACTTGTTCATTTGTTTATACTGATAAATTTAGATCATATGTACATTGCTTAGATATCTTGATTCATTACTATTTATAAATGTATAATCTATTTGTTTATTCATCTCATTGTTAGATAACATTTAACCTATGAGATAATTAACCCAGATTGCATCTCATTAAAGGTTGCATTCTCTGACTGCATTCTTTAGGAACTGGTTGTATCTGAATAAAGACTTGATTGTCATTTGAGAAATATTGCATTTGCATTAGCTGATTGTCATCCTTAGTAAATAGTAAAACATAAGCCTTTCACCTAATAATAAAGATCATTTTAACTCAAATGTTAATAAACTTAGGAATATAGTCTTCCGTAGGGACTACCCCCCTTGGCTCCGTTAGAATCTGGCCTAAACGGAGGAATTGTGGACTATGGTGACAATGGTCCCTGGCTCTCACTTGCCCCAAGGACACACATAGCAGGTTGTTGACTTTCCTATGCCCTAAAGTGTGTATTAGGCAGCAACATATTTGGCGCCATTGCCGAAGACAAGTCTTTTGTCCTTGTTCTTGACATTAGTTGTTAGAATAATCAACCCATAGTTAGCTACCTTAGACATTAATTAATCCAATTTTTGTCTTATTTGCCTAGTTTCCATATTCTACCTTATGCAAGTTGTCCTCTACACATCCAAAGTGGTCAAACTTGCTAAATTTGAGTCATGGAGCGCTTGGGAAACCACTTGGAATCAAAACTTCTTTATTCCTGGCCTTCCTAGCGCATGTCTACTTTTTTCTGCTTTATTGCCTGCTTTTTCTGAGTTTTAAGGCAATTGGGAAAGTTTGACTAGGTGAAGTTAACATGTTTGTTGTCCTCATCATCCTCCACTATTTTCTCCCATGAAAAGAATGTATGAGTTTTCCTTCCACCATATATTAGCTTGCCTAATTTATTTTTCCAACTCGTGAGCTCCTAGACAGATTTGGAAACTGCTTTATGCACCTATGGGGGATTTGCTTAGATTTAGTAAGCCTGCTTTTGACCAAATTCAAATGCCATCCTTATGCATTAAAATATCTCATGTAATTATTTATTGTGGTAGCCTATGACTTCACAGGGTTGGCTATTGTACACTTATTCAATACAGATTAGTGTTCTGCTCCATATTCAGTCTCCTTTGTGTCTAATTTGCATGTGTAATTGGCAATTTTTGTGAGTGTAATTGTTCTAACACCTGGATTCAATTTCCACATGGTATCAGAGCCTTTGTAAATCGATTTCTCTCCTTCCAATTTGTTATTGCAGGTTCAACATCATTGAAAGTATCTCCATCTACTTTGCAGTGGTGTATAAAATGCCAAGATTGGTGAAAGTCTTCATCCTTAGAAGGGGTGTGGTTTTCACACCCGATGTCGGAATGATGCGTGTGAATAGGCGTTGGAAATATTATCTAGTGGGGAACAAGGATAAGTCACCAGAATCTAAGCATGGAGCATCAAAGTGCTAATTAATGCCGCTGTTATCAAATGAAAAAATCTGGACAATTGCATGCCCAAGGGCAGCAAGGACTATGAAGTCAACCAGCTGCTGTGTGGAAAAGGAGTTCCATGCCAGGATGAAAGACTTGAAAAGGGAATTTTTTCTTAAAAAACCCTGTCTTACTAACTATGTTACATTCCCTAAGTTTATACTGGAAATGCATGAGGATATGTATCGCATGCATAGGATATTGCATGTTGGTAAGAATATTGGGAATTATATATTTATAATGAACCACTAATGATAATCATTGTTTTGATTTTGGCATTAGTGGAAAAACCAACGATGACATGGACCTAGCTGAGTATGTTGTTGATGCTGAGGAATGTAACCAGCAACCCTATGAAGAAAGGGGTAAGGCAACGGGTCCTTAACAAAAGTTCGTGAGCAAATTCTGCAATCTCCTACAAGGACCAACCAAATTGGTCATGGAAAGGGTGTAAGTACGACCCATGCAGGTAAGAGTTGCTTATGATAGATTCCATGGAATGGTAAAGGCTATTATGAATGCAAAATAGTCATGATCAATTGGCCGCTAGAAATGCTCTATTGAAGAGCAGGGTGGTACAAATGATACGCCTGTGAAGTAAGGAGTATCTAACCACTTCATTTAAATTGCATGAATGCTGTGACTATACCTTGCAATGTTAGCATAATAATGATTGCATGAAGTAAATGAGTTGGTATATATTGATGTGACTAACAGTTGGAAGTATTTGAATTTTATAAATTCTGAAAATACTTCGAAGATGGCTGTAGCAATGAGAAGTTATATGCATCTAGACTTACCAGGTGATTGGTTGATTGAAACTCATGTTTCAGGTAGATTACTTCGAGCATGGCATTGAGAGGTAAGATCCTGACCAATGCCAGAATCTACCATATGATATGCATAATAGGTTGTTAAAATTCAAATTGTGAATTTTGGATTTGAGAAATTGCTGACAACCACTAGTCACTATTGGCTTGCATAAGCTTGTGTTTGGATGTTTGAAGCTTATGTTTCAGGTAGATTATTCCAAGAATGGCATTGAGAGGTAAGACCCTAATCAATGCCAGAATCTACCACACGAAAGAGGTTGTTAGGATTCGAATTGTGAATTTCGGATTTGAAGAATTGCTGACAACCACTAGCCACTGTTGGCTTGCATAAGATTGTGTTTGGTTGGTTGAAATTCATGTTTCAGGTAGATTATTTTGAGCATGACAGTGAGAGGTAAGACCCTGACCAATGCCAAAATCTACCATTTATGAGAAGAAGTCTCATGGTTGTGAAAGTGGTTGATATGCATAATGGGTTGTTAAATTTGAGTTGTGAATTTCGAATTTAAGAAAGTGCTAACGACTACTAATCATTGTTGGCTTGTATGAGATTGTGTCAGGAGGGACACATGGTAAGTGGGTATTCATGTTATTATAGTAAGCATAAAAGTATAATGGGCATAGTAATGCTGCTTACAAGAAACCCACAATTGAGCAAGTCAATTTCTGTAGTAGATAGAATCGAAAATCCTTATTGAATTTGATTACTAATGTCATTGCTTGGTTATGGAACAATTAATTTGGATTGTAGTATCAGGTAATGATTGACTGTTTGGATATTTGATGAATGTGTCAGGGGTACACACTGCAGGAAGACCATGTGTGATGGGCTGCAGAAGCCAAACTTCATGGGAAGGTTTTCCCTTATCTTGGAAACAGGTTTCGGGTGAAACGCCAATGGACATTTTGAAATGTCTCATCTACACTGCATGTTTGGTAATGACATGAGTGAGATGGTATGGGCTATGTCGGTGAGACATGTGTGAATATGAAATGTAAAAAGGAAGCAGGGATGGGGGCTTGGTTTGCTTAAACTTGGTGATTGGAAGCCACACAGACAGAGCTAGAGGGATGACTTTCTTCTCCACAACCCCAGGATAGCACTGGAATGGAATGCAGGGCCTGAGGGACTGAGTAGCAGAGAAGGGACTGATTCCTTGTGCTGGGTGTGTGTGGGTGTCTTAGAAGTCAGGCTATTTCTAGTGTAGGTGTTCCTAGCTCTGTAGTGAGCTCACCAGCTTAGCATTCAGCCTTTCCCAACTCATTGATGGCTTGACTGTGCCGGATATATATATAAAAGGAATACTGCGACGGCAAATGGATAAGTGTTCTGTAACCCTTGCTATGAATATGCATGTTTAATTATTAAATTAGCATATGCAGAACATGTTTGATTTATTTCCATGATGACCGATTGCTTGAGTATGAATAGGGCCTGCATGGCACACACCGGGAATGGGTGCACACTTTTTGATGTTGGATCATGAAAGGGTTTTCATTATTGATTACACTCTAGGGAGTGGACGCACTCCTGGTGTCTCAATACTTGATAGTGAATGATGAGAAATGTGATTACAGTTTTAAGCAATAATGCTGATGAGTTTTCTTGTATTGCTTGTGCTACTTGTGTTGACAGGCTAAAGGTAAGGGTAAGATGGTAAATGGTTGTTGTGAGGGGTTGCGCAGTAAGGGTTATTGTGCATATAAGTGCATGTTGATATAAGTGTATGTCAGTGTAAGTGTATGATGGGCTGTGATATGCCTAAGGATCCATATTAGATCCTAGACCTGGAAATGGTCATGATAAAGTTCACTACTAGATTTTGATCCAAAATCTGATGGTTTTTTCCGACGGCGCGTGGTTTTTTTCTTTTAACCATGCCAAAAATCAGAAAGATTAATTTTTTTTTTGAAATGGTGGGGATTAGTGTCGCTTAAGCGACGGCAATTCTCCTAAGTGTCGCTTAAGCGATGGCGCTAAAATTTCTATCCTCCTAAGTGTCGCTTAAGCGACGGATAGCTTCCTAAGTGTCGCTTAAGCGACGGCTCTAAAATTGCTTGATTTTTAGGGTGGTGATGTGCCTACATTGAATTATTACTCCAATGCTCTATTTAATGTGAATTATCCCTTCATTTGTATATGTCTCATTTGTATTTGTATTTGTATGTTTCATGCCCTCATTACAAACTTCCCCCCTCTCTCTCTCTTTTCCAATGACCAACTTACAACCTAACAACCACCCTACTAGGATGTCTATTAATAAGAGA